>CM053595.1:1050209-1065653 GCA_028646575.1 Pseudocheirus occidentalis | reverse complement strand
TGGGCCTCTTTTGCCATTTGAGTTAATCTATTCTTTAAAGTGTTGTTTTCTTCAGTTAGGTTGTTGACTCTCTTTTCATGATTTTCTCGCAGCGTTCTCATTTCTCTTCCCAATTTTTCCTCCACTTCTCTTATTTTGTTTTCAAAGTCCTTTTTCAGTTGATGTATAGCTTCTAGGCATTCAAGTGTCTTGGAAGCATTTGGTGTGGGAGTTCTGACTGTGTTGTCTTCCTCCCATTCCATGCTTTGATCCT
This sequence comes from Pseudocheirus occidentalis, assembly GCA_028646575.1. Lineage (NCBI taxonomy): Eukaryota > Metazoa > Chordata > Mammalia > Diprotodontia > Pseudocheiridae > Pseudocheirus > Pseudocheirus occidentalis. The sequence goes on along the minus strand of CM053595.1, from coordinate 1,065,400 downwards.
TTTTGTCCACAAAAAAGGATTCTAGAGCTTTATTGCTGTTCTTATTTTGCTTCCTTTTCTTCATGTTGACCAGTCAATTAATTCGCTGGGTCTTTTTTAGCTCTGTGAAAGTCTGCTTCCAGGGGGGAAAGCTCTGTTCAAAATTGCTAGGGTTTTCCCAGCTGCCGGAGCTATTAGGGAGGGTGTCACAGTCCCCCCCAGCTTTGGCTTGCTGATAGCGCACCCCAGGACCACCACCAAAGACCACAATCTGGATCCAGGCTGCTGAACACAAGAGCACTTGTCCCTGATCAATTGATTCAGCCCCCCTGCAGAGTCCGCAAGCCAAAGGCTCTGAAGCAGCCCACCACTGGTTCCAGTAGTTCCCTCTCCCAACTGCTTCCTTGCTCCAGGGGCAGATTGGCCAAACTGCTTTTCCTTCCCCAAATTAAGTTTCAAAGTTTCACTTTCACTTTCACTGACCATCTCTAATTCTGGTTAGCTGGATGTGAAGATTCCCTCAGGTGCTTTAGATCTTCTCTGAAGTAGACTCAGGCTGTGGCTTCAGAGACTAGGCTCCTCCTGGCCACCCTGGAGCCTGGCCGCATGGCGGTTTTAGGCTGGGCTGGTCTCAGCTCCCGGCCTGCAGGCCTGGGAGATGAGCCCCTCCTGCCTAGCTGCCTTTCTTTAATCCCTATTTTTCACACCTTTTTGGAAGCTGCCGCTGTCCACAAGATAGAGCGGGGACTGGTGGTGGCAGACTTTTGTTTAACAGGAACTGCCATTGACTCCACCTCTCTGGCTTTATAAGTGAAGCACTAGCAGAGACCTACAATCTGTGATGGAACATTGAATGGAAAAAATGTTGAGGCTTAGTGTTTGGGAGTGCATGAGACCCCACAATACCAGCATGCCAGGTCATGCCAAATGAATTTGATTGAAGCCTTCTCTCGGCCAAAGTAAAACAGAGTTTAATAAAGATTCACCGTAATGGGTAGACTCTTAAGGAGCCCAAGTATTTGTGAGCTTGTAATGACAAGCAGGCCAGAACAACCTGACACATATTGACTCTGTGCTAGATTGAATCTGAGCACCTTCACAGAGGCAAGATGGATCTTATTTAGAGAAAGACTGTGGGAGGGATCTAGGGGTGGTCTAGAAGAGGGGTTTGGGGAGGGTCTTGAGGAGGAGACTGAGGAGGATGTGGAGCAACTATATTCAGACTCCAGGAATGGAATTAAAGGTGGCAAGTAACCGAAGGCTACCTGGAGATGACAGATAATGGAGGGCTAGGCTAGTTTAAGGATAACAGATTCGGGTCTAGATATTTTGATAGGATCAAGCGCGGGAAGTAGTTGGACAGTGGAGGGCTAGGCTATATGAAGAGTAACAGAGATCTAGGTTTAGGTTAATGAAAGGCTTATGACCTTAGGCAAATGCCTCAACAAGTGGGAAGATTCAAAGGGATTCTCAGAGCCTAAATCCTATCAAAAGCACTGGCTGTATGCGCTTCAGTTCATTTCAAGTAATAAATCCATACACTGTGATGCAAGAAGGGCCAAAGCCAATTCCAAAATTTCTAAGTCCATCTGGGGACCAGTATTATTAGACAAGTGAGGGATACGATAGTGGCAGACTGTATTAAATTTTCTAATGTTTTGTCTGATGGCAGCAGCAGGCTTGGGGAACTAAATAAACCAACAATTTCTTCTAGAACTTCAGGTTTTCGAGCGTCATATTTACTGTCTGGGGATTGTCAGGCTCAAAGAGATGCTGTGGTCTTACAGTTGTGCAGTGCATGTTTTATTATGTGTTGAATAAGAGCTGTTGTTGATTATATGCAAAGAGTAAATATTTTGTATTGTATCTAAGCTCTGTGCATTCCTGTGGGGGGCCACAACTATTGTACCCAGGTCATATTACCAGAACTTAATGAATTAGAACAAATCCATGGAAGAGTCAAGGGTTTGTCCAAAGGATAAGAAGCTTGAGAGCTAATTTTGTTTGGATATATCCACACTAACCGCAGCCCTTAGATTTATAAGACGTTTTTCTCCTCTTGATCAATTGACCTGGGTCTAGTATTGAGTTCCTATAGACAACAATTGCCAACACTCCCTAATAAGAATCTCCCATGATCATGACATTAGATGTAATGTAAACAAATACATAAACCAAAATGTTGGCAACGATCAATCAAGTCCTTTAGGAGAGTCCCATTGGAAGACTATGAGTACTTAAAGGAACAATGGCAGGATGAAGCAATCCAGCCAGAGGTCGTTGACCTATGTGATGTCATGAGACCTGCATGGTAGGAGGAATCCCAGCTACTTAAAAGAGTCTTGGTATGGAAATGAAGAGGGTACACAGAGAGGGTTAGGGTTGCCTGAGACCCCAAAATACCAACATGCCGGATCCTGCTGAAAGAATTCCACTCAAGTCTTCTCAGCCAAAGAAAAACCAAGTTTGTTGAAAGTTCAAGTTTGCCATATGGGGTAGAGTCTTAAGGAGCCAGTCTATGGTAGGTCTTTCTATGATACTTTCACACAGTTAGTCTGTGCTAAGCTATTCTATGGCATTCTCACCCACAGAGGGAAGATGGGGTCTTATATACAGAGGAATCTAGGGATGGTCTGGAGAAGGAGCTTGGGGAGGGTCTTCAAGAGGAGTCAATGAGGTCAATGCAAGGGTAAATTGATATTTTGATAGACTCAAGGGTAGGAAATAGATGAACAATGGAGGGCCAGGCTAGTAACAGAGGCTTAGGCCCAGCCATCATGAAATACTTATGGCCTCTGAAAATGCCTCATTAAGTGTACAGATTCAATCAGAGTTCAAGGTTTCCCAGAGCCTGTACCTCAAAGATTCAAGGAGAGCTCAAGGGGGGTCCCAGAGCCTGCACCTCATCAGAAAGACATATTAGCACAACAAAACTATATCATCTAACGTTTATTCATAGTTCGACATAGTATGGCAATCTTAATCCTTATAAGCACTTGAACAATATATATATATATATATATATATATATATATATATATATATTTATTTTTTAATTGTCCCATGTGACTTTGGAAGAGATCTTCCTCCCTTTGGTCTGACTGAACTTGTCTCTGTTGCAGATAATATAGAAGTAATGTTTCTCACAATTAGGCATCCCAAATCTGTCACATGCTTCTAAATCCATTCCCTTTAATGAGTGGTAGGGCTAATATTACCTACACTCAATATTTTTTAGATTTCTTTTGGTAATACCATGTGTGATACGGAATTTCACATTAAATGTGAAATTAAATCTGAAATATTAAATATTTCGGATGGGAAAATATTACCAATACTGAAATTCCCTTACAAAATTCTCTGTCTCCTCACATATGTACTGAGTAGAATGATTTTGATTGCTGGGGGAAAGTAGGACAAAAGTTACCAGCTCCATCAGCTCCACCCAGCCTTTTCCAGACTTGTTCCTGAATTGATTTGCATGGAAATTAGCAACATTATGGGAGTGAAAGAGAATCTTGTCATCCTAGCTTCTTGGCAGTTTGGCTAAATTTTGTGATAAAGATATTTCAAGTGCCTTATATGATGCTGTGGGCAATTTGGGGAGATGATGTCAGGTCCTATCTAAGGTGAACAAACTGAATGAGGAAGAAGACAAAGAACTAGAATGGATAATATAAACTTTCTGTGGGCCAAAGTGATTCATTTTAACTACTCTAAAAAAGAAAACACTTGAGAAGGATGTTTTACAACTAATTACTAGATTCCCCAGAGCAGACAAGGAGATGTAAAGGAGAATAAAATAGCCCTGGTCAGAGAAGGTTGGCCTGAAGATGAAACAGGATGGCTGCTAGAAGAGATGGCACCAGCATTAGTGGAGCCAGTTGATGTTTTGTCAGAAGGTATTAGCATTAGTTAGGGCTGGAGAGTGCTAAGGTTATCAGGGAAGATTTCATCCAGGTAAACTTTGTTTTCAGTTTTTGGGGGTTTTTTTTGGAGGGGGGAAGGTAGGGCAATTGGGGTTAAGTGACCTGCCCAAAGTCACACAGCTAGTTTTGTGTTAAGTGTCTGAGGCCGGATTTGAACTCAGGTCCTCCTGACTCCAGGGCCAGTGCTCTATTCACTGCACCACGTAGCCAACCCATAATTTCAGTCTTAAAGAATGGATAGGAAATGGATAAGAGAGAAAAAGAGGGCATGGAGGAACAAAAAAAAAATTGCTTTCTCCCTAAGGTCAGACCCAATATGTGTTAATGAAAAACAGAATTTATTAGAAGATCTTTATAGATACTGATAAATAGGCTAGGGCCAAAAAAAGTTGTAAAAGATTCCAACATTCTCATCAACCCCTCAGCAAATATTAAAAAGAAACATTACATAGTTATATGAATACACATATATACACATACATGTATGTATGTATAAATAGAAAGGAAAAATGAAGAGCAACATAAATGAACTCCTCCATCCTGTCCAGAGCTACACAACACACACACACACAAAGCATAAAGCTGGGAGAGACCAAGAGGGTGACCACACTAGAAACGATAAACTCAAGGAAAGGATTTTGAAGCTAGAAGGCTCTGAGAGGGCAACCATACTAGTCCACAAGTCTGTGAATTCAGAGTAAGAGTCTAGATCAGAAAAGTTAGCGTGAACTCTAGAAAACAAGTTTAAAACTTGCCAGTTCTCTGCTAAGGATATTCTGGGAATATTGTAGACCAGCCTAAGCTGCAAAAATCCTAAACCTGAAGGTAGATCCTTGACCTGGTCAATCATAGCAGAAGCAGAGAACAGACAGCCTGCAGCCACGGGTCACTGCACAGGAAGAAAGGGCTTATTTGTGCGCTCCTTAAAGTACTAGAAACCTGAGGGACTCTGTATATCTGAGCTACAACAGAGGCCCGAGACTAGTGTGAACTACCAAATTTTACTATAGCTAATTAAGGTGATAGCAGAGGGCAGAGATTACAGCAACAGATCAAAGTCAGTACCTGCATCAAGATACAGAAGCTAGGAAGAGAGGTAAAGCATGTCACACTAGCCATGCCATCCAGGAGAGCAGAGACAGTGACATCCTGACAACAGAGGGGACAGGGTCAAATAGGATCTACTCCATTTATCCAATAACACCAGGAAGGACAGAGCTTTGTCCAAATTCATAATCCTAATCCTAAACTGAGACTGAAACTATGAGTGAAAACAATGAACAGAATGAAGAAATACTATGAGTTAAGAAAAGTGTTTTATCTATTATACATAGACTCTAAAACCAAGGGAATACATGGATAGATTTCAGGGATGCCATGACTTTGAAGGAGGAAAAAAAAAAACCAAATCTCATCTTTATTTTTAACTAACTTTTCATTTTCTTTGTAGTCCTGTGAATCTTATTGTATGCATTTAAAATTTTTTATTCTGAGTAGGAGTCCACATGAAACAAGAGATTTTTTTAATGGAATTCTTTAGAAAAAATGGAAAAAGCATAAAGTGGAAAGTAGAAAATCTTATCCAACAGTGAATTCCCTGAAAACCGCAATGGAGCAAAGGGAACCCAATAATTCCATGAGACAAGAAATATTAAGACAAAGTCAAAAGATAGCCAAAAGTAGAGAAAATGTAAAATATCTACTATTTAAATGTCAAGTGTCTACTACTGAACTTGCGAACAGGTCAAGAAGAGGTCATTTAAGAATCACTGGACTCCCTGAAAACCAATACCAACAAAAACCTTAGATATCACATTTCATTAAATCATTTTTTAAAATAGTTCAAATCTGTTAAAACCACAGGCCAAAGTACAAATCAAAAGATTCCACCAGTCATCTCCTGAAAGAGTCCAAACTGAAAATACCTAGGAGTGACATAGCAGGGGTGAAGCTGGGAAATATCATTATGCTAAAAGATGCCATAGGAGAGGAAATAATATCAATATTTAATACATTTCTATTCCATGACAGAGTTTCTAAATATTTGAAGGATTGATATTTAGCAAGAAATGGACATGAACGCAAAATAGTAGAGGGCTTCAATGTATCCTTTGTCAGAGGCAGATATCTATCTAACAAAAAGTCAAATAAGAAATTTAAAAACTTAAAAGAATTTTAGAAAACGTAGATATTCAAAATCTCTGGTGAGCACTGAATAGACAAAAATATGCATATTTCTCAGCTGTGCACGGGACCTTTAAAAAAAACTGGCCATGGGTAAGAACATAAAAACATCATAAAAATATGATATTTAACACCTTTTTGGCCACAATGCAATAAAATTAAATTAAATATTTTTGAAGAAAAGATTGAAACATGTGGAGATTAAATAATTTAATCTTAAAACAATGGGTCAAAGAATGAATTGCAGAAACTGAATAATTTCATCAAAGAAAATAAGAGGAAAGAGACATTTTTGGAATGTAACTTAAGCAGCTCTTGGGGATAAATGTATAAATCTAAACAATCTCAACAATAAAAGAAGGGGGAAATCAATGAATTGGGTATGCAGCTAAAAAAAGAGAAAAATGGATCTAATCCAAAAATTTCAATCAAATACAAAAATAGGAATTCTGAAAACTAAAGGAGTGATTAAATCTATTGGCACATGATTGCTCAAAATGGCTTCTAATAATTTCTTATATTTTCTCTTCATTTTTTTGTGACTTTTCTTCTTAATAGATTAGCCTATTGAATGATATATTTAATAAGTTTTTTAACCACCTTACTACCTTGTTTTATGTCTTATTTTATTCAATGTTTTCATTTCATATTCTGTTTTGTTGGTGCATTTCAAGCTCATAATGAAAAAGAAATATATGTTTAGAGGGTCCTTGAGGTTAAGGACTGCCTTTCTTGCATCTAGTTTATCCTCAGTACTTACAACAGTGTCAGGCACATAGTAGGCTCTTTAATAAATACTTTGTCTTGTTAAATATGAGGGAAAAAACACATTGACCCTAGACTCCAGTAGAATGTAAGCTTCTTTTTGGGGGGATAATTTATTTTATTTTTAATTCAGGGAACAAAAAAAATGTCTATAACATAGTACAATAAAAAAGATGATTGTGCATGAAGTTGCAAATTTATCATGTGTAACTTACTATTCTATCCAAATATACAACAAAGTCATTGTGTAAATTTCTTTTTTCTTCCTTCTCCCTCCCCCACTTTAGAGATGGCTATCATTAAACACAAATAGGTATATTTGTATGTGTATAGACACATAAAATTATTATATTTATACTTCTTTTTATTAGCTCTTTTTCTGGATCTAGATGCCATCTCTCTTTTTATGTCCTTTACTTTTTATTTATAATAGTCAAAATGATTTAGTTGCTCAAAATTGTTCTTAAAACAATATTGGTTACTATATACAATGTTCTCTTGGTTCTGTTTACTTTGCTCTTCATCATTTTGTGCAAGTCTTCTCATGCCTTTCTAAGATCAATGAGTTGATCATTTCTTATAGTACAGGAGTATTCCATCACAATCATATACCACAACTTGTTCAGCCTTTGCCCAACTGACGTGAATCCCTACAGTTTCTAGTTCTTTTCCACCACAAAGAGAGCAGATATAAACATCCCATTCACATTCAAACATATGCTTACTATTTGTAAATTTCCTTCCATCTTATTTTTACTCACTATTTTCTTTCTCAGTCTCTTTTTCCCTATCCCTGTTACTTTATCTTCTTCCTCTTCCCTCTCAACCTCCATTTCACCCACCTCTACACCTCAATCTCAATCCATGCATCCCTCCAAAAGTCCCCCCAACTTCTCCACCTTTCTAAATCACAATCTGTACACCCCTCTAAATGTCACTCCCCCCAGTTTTCTCACCTCTTTAATTGCTTAGAAGACTTCTATTTCTTTTCAGATGTACATGTTGTTTTCACTTCAACCCTTACAGGAGGAAGGTTCCAACATTACCAGTCCTCCACCCCAACTTGTTCCCTCTGTATTAGTTCTTCCTTCCATACTCCATTTTTAATGGCTAGGTGTAAAGCCAAGCATGAGCAGGTCTCCAGAGGACTGCTGATGTGAATAGCTTTAAGGTTCTGATCACGCGTTATAGTGAACTCTATTCAGCAATAAACTGAGGTAAAACATTCACAAAAATCAAAATACAGCATTCACAATGATATGATATAAGAGCTTCTCACTAAAGTGGCCACATAGTTTTAAACAAAAGCTATGATTCAATAAGTCCTTAACTCAATCTTCCTTAAGGAGCAATAGGGACACAAAGTACAAAGGTCAAAATTACACACACACACACACACACACACACACACACACACACACACACCAATGTGACAACCTCACAGTGTATAGTCCACCTGAAGTCCTTCACAGTTTCTGTTTCTGGGAAGACAAAGCTTGACAGAGCCAAAAAAAAAATTCACACACATTACTGGCACCATCATCAATTCACTATCTGCCTGTGAAATCAACACAGACCCCCAAACAAGGTCTGAAAACAGAACACAACACACATCACCAGTATGGTCCCAGAAACCTGTCTGAAACCCTCCTCTAGGCCTTCTATAAAAAGACAACAAGAAAATCCTCTTGCAGGGCTTCCAGTGAGACCCCAGGGCTTCTGTACAAAGTATCATAAACACAAATCAACACAGACAAAACAGACAAACAGTGCCGGACACCATAAGTCTTCCCCTTTTCAGCTTTGCTCTGTCCCAGCTGTGTTCCAGCTTTTCTATCTGTCATTAGCTCCTCCCTGTTCCACCCTACTCTTAAGCCCTTCCTGTTCCTGCCTTTGGCAAGTCTCTGGAACTGTGGGATTGTTTCTTAACAAAATCTTAACAAAGATTTGATATAATCAAGGCAAGCTTCAAAGACACTTGAACTGAAACAAGGTGCTAAACATTCATTTACTTTCCATCTGTAATGGTAATGGAATTTAAAGATCCTTCTGTATTGGTTTGGTTTTCTGGTTGAGTCTTGTGGGATGAACCTGTTGACATGAAGAGAGAGGGCTGAAGTGGGAGGAGCTGGTGAGGTCCAAGCAGAGAGAAGGCCCAAGCAGAGGATTCCAGAAGGAATTTTGGGAACTGCCACCAGGAGCTGCCAAGAACTGAGGAGGCATGGCTGTGATGTCTGTATTTTGTCAGTCTGTTTTGATGTTGTTTTGCCAGATTCACCCGATGGTGAAGGACAGTGCTGCTGTTGCAGAGGTCCTGGAAACTTGCTGTTGGTTCAGAAGCCCTGAAGAAAGATTTTCCTGTTGTATGTTTACAGAAATCCTGGAAGGGAGCCTTGCTGCTGTTTTCAGGGGTTCTGGGACTGTTCTGCAGGCAGAGATTGACTTGATGAGGACACTGGCCATGTACATTGTGGCTTTGTTAAGCTTTGTCTCCCCAGGAACAGGGATTTCTGAGTACCTGCCTTGTGTTAATATGAAGATGGGACCTCTCTTTGGGCATTGAATGCTGTGATTATGTCTTAACCTTGTTGTAGCTTAAGGGTGGATGGCCTTTCATGCTCTCCTGCACCTTTTGAGAAAGTGCTTGGTGTTAATGGATGGTATTGTAATTCAGTTGTGATCCAGAAGTGGAAAACCTTTGACTTTTTTGTGCTCTGTGACTAATGAATATACTTTGTTTATGATTGGAAACTAATCTCCATTTTAGAAGAGAGACTTTAACTGACTAAATGAATGTACCACTCAGGAATGAGCTGCTTTGACAAATGTACTGGCCAGGGATGGGATACTTGGACCTTGGTACTTTGTAATTGAGTTGAGAACTTACTTGCTAAATGAATGAATTACACTGTATTTTGATTTTATCTGTTCTGTGAATGTTTTGCCTTTATCTATTACTGAATAAATGAAGTTTGCCATGCTAGTAATCTGAACCTTGGAAGTTGCCTTTGTTTGGCATTACACCATTACACTAGGTCAGTCTTATTTCTGCATTTTAATGTGATACCTGCTGAGTTCTCTTGCAACAAAGAATGTTTTTGCATTTCAATTGTACTGGAATGCATGTTGTCTCTAAGTGTGCACATGTTTCATGCATTGATGGTGAGTGGAATCTTTTTTTTTTTTTTGCAAAAGTTTTTGGATATATTCTTTGTGTTTTGACCTCAGGGTGGGATCTCCACCTAATGAGGTAAGCAGGCAGGGTTGACTAAAGCAGACTAATTTAGGGCATCATTTCTAGCCCCTTCCTCACCATGCAGAATGAACAGCTCTTAGTGAAACAAGGCTACCAAATAAAGGTTGGCTAACTGAAGTTGGAACTGGTACATTTTTTTTTCTGGAATGGCTACAATGAAGGAGAGCACAGAGAAGCTGGTGTAGGTTTGGCAATCTAAACTAATTTAGTCAACAAGCTTGTATGCTTACCAAAAAGAATTAATAACAGACCCATGACAATGTGATTGCCACTTGCAGAAAAGTGCCACATCACCATCATCAGTCCACATTTTCCCACTATGACAAACCCTGATGAAGTCAAAAGAAAAATTTTATGATGGAGACAATTATCATGAATGCACTGAAAGAGAACAAGCTTATAAATCTGGGTGATTTTAATACAAGAAGAGGCACAGACTACCAGACATGGCAGGGAATCCTTGGGAGGAACAGAGTTGGAAAAAGAAAGAGCAATTGTAATTTACTACTGAAGACTTATGTGTCCCGTGACCTTCTTATCACCAACACTGTCTTCCCTTTACCTAAAGGTAATAAAACTTCATGGATGCACCCTCACAGCAAACATTGGCATTCAATAGACTGTCATTGTAAGAAGAGAAAAACAGAATGTGAAAGTGTTGAGAGTGGTGCAGAGTGCTGGACTGATCATAGACTTATCCTCTTCAAGTTAAATATTTACATTCAACAAAAGTAAGGACCCTAAGACAAGACAACTACCAGAAGATGAAATGTCAATAGATCAGAGTACTTCTCCAAACAAAGTTTGTTGCTAGCTTAAAGGGAAAGCTGAACTGACACACACTTGGCAACAGGGGGGCAGAAAAGGAGTGGGGCAGCTTTCAGAGAATTTGATGTATAGCACTACATTTATTTGTTTGAGCCACAACATTTACAAACATCAAAACTGGTTTGACAAAAATGATGGGGAAATTCACAAACTGCTAAGTGAAAAATGAGAACTCCACAAGACTTACCAGCCTGAGAGTTCATCTGTCTCTAAGATAGCAGCATTTAACTCTATCAAAATTAAAGTGCAAGAAATGCTTAGAGAGATACAGTATTCTTTGCTCTGTAAGAAGGCAGATAAAATTTGGTTTTCTGTTAATAATAACAATCCAAAATGCTTTTATGATTCCCTGACAGCTATTTATGGGCCCAAGATCTATGGTGAATCTCAACTACTCAGTGCTGAAGGAGCAACATTAAATAGACGTAAGGACATGATCCTGGGAGAGATGAGCTAAACCATTCCATTGTGTTCTCAATAGACCATCATCAATCAATGCTCAAACCATTGACCATTTACTTCAGGTTAAAGTCAATCCTTCTCTAGCTGAACTTCCACCTGCAGAAGGAATTTTGAATACAATTAGACTCCTCTCCTCTCATTAGGCAAAGCACCTAGTGCTGATTCAATTCTATTCTAGTTGGAATTTACAAGTCAGAGGGTTTTACTGCCCTTACAAAAGCTGGCTGAAATTTTCTGGGTTTTTTGGTAAGAAGAATTTATCCCCCAGGAGTTCAAGAATGCCTCCACTGTCTATCTTTATAAAGAATAAGGAAATAGATTTTCCTCTGCCAATCACAGTGGGCTCTCTATCTTAGTGCTGTCAAGATTCTTCCAAGAGTCCTGCTTAATAGGCTGATCTCTCACCTGCTGGTCATCTACCTGAAAGTCAATGTGACTTCAGAAATGGGTGGGGAATGATCAATATGGTGTTTACTGCCTAATAACTCCAGAAGAAATGACAGGAGCATAACAGAGGTCTGTACACAATATCTGTCAATTTGACCAAGGCCTTTGATATTGTAAATCATGAGAGCTTGTGGGAAATCATGTCAAAATTTAGTTGTCCAGAAAAGTTCATCATTATTGTAGGTCAGTTTCATGACAGTATGATTGCCCAGGTTCTGAATAAAAGATGATGCTGTCATGCTTTCCCAGTCACCAGTGGAGTGAAACAAGCCTGTGTGCTTGCTCCCATAATTTTTAGCATGGTGTTTGCAGCAATGTTGTCAGATGCCTTCAAGGAGGATGAAAATGGCATCAAAGTCAACTACCACACTGGTGGTAAATTATTTAATTTGAAAAGACACAAACCAAGACTAAAATGAAAGAATAGTTGGAGCATAGTATTTTCTTTGCAAATGATTGTGCAATCAATGCAGCCTCTTAAGCTGAGTATGGACCTAATCCTTGATGCCGCAGCTAATTCTGTCCTAACAATTAACACCAAGAAAACACAGGTTCTCCACCAGTCAGCACCACACCATCCATCTGTGAATCACTGGCAATTGGAGAAATTTTGAAGACTTTGGATTTTTTGTTTTTATTTTCCTTTTTGGAGGGAGGACGGCAGGGTAATTGGGGTAAAATGACTTGCCCAAAGTCATGTGACTAGTAAGTATAAAGTGTCTGTGGTCTGATTTGAACTCAGGTCCTCCTGACTCCAGGGCTGGTGCTCTCGTCACTGTGCCACCTAGCCATTCTTCTATTTTGATATGTTCACTTTGGATAAGTTCACTTACCTTGGCAGTATGCTTTCCAGGGATGTCCACATAGATGATGAGGTTGACATACACATTGCCAACGCCAGTTCTGTGTTTGGGCAGTTCTGAAAGAAAGTTTGGGAGAGAAAGAGATATTAGGTTGCCTACTAAACTGAAAGTCTGCATATCCATTGTGCTGACCTTACTGTTGTATGCCTATGAAACCTGTACAATATACAAGTGCCATGATAGGAAACTTTAAATTTTAAATTTTAAATTACATTAGGAAGATTCTGAAGATTACCTGGCCAAAAAAAAAAAAACTACTGGACACTGAGGTCCTTACTCAAACTAACTTGCCAAGCATTCAAACTCTACAGCAGAGACAGCAACTCTGATGGCAGGGTCACATCCTTTGAATGCCAAATGTATGTTTGCCTAAAAGACAATTTTAAGGAGAACTTATGCAAGGCAGGTGATTATATTGTAATCAGAAGAAGCCATGTAAGGACACTTTCAAGGACTCTCTGAAGAACTTTGGAGATGATTGTGTGACAGAAGATATTTGCAAAGGACCACACAGCATGGCTTACCCAAATCAAAGAAGGCACTGTAATCTATGAACAAAGTGCACTGCAGTAGCCCCAAAGAAATATAACTTGTGTGAATTTAGAGACATTTCAACTCCAGGTGTTCATATGGACTATTTGTGCTTGACCTGTGGTAGAACCTTCTAAGCTTATATTGGTCTGATGAGCCATAGGTGGACTCACTGTACCTTGATTCCAACATAGTGATATTATTTTGCTCCTCTTCAAGAACAAAGGACAACAACCATTTCTGCATTTGTATTCCCAGTATCTGATCGGTCGTTAACACAGAATAGGTGCTTAATTAAACTGTTATTGATTATCTTGTTGATATTGAAAAATATTTTCTTTCCAAATTGCTGTGTATCAGTCAATAAACATTTGTTAAGTGTCAGGCATGGTGCAAAGTGCTGAGGAAACCAAAAAAAAAAAAGGCAAAAGTCAGTTCCTGCCCTCAAGAAATTCACAGCCTAAAGGGAGGAGACACTACATAAAAGTGGGGAGGTTACCTGGGGGACATGATGAACTCCTACAGCTGAGGGACAACTATGATAAAATAGGTGCCTTCAGTACTTTTTTTCAACTGAGCGTCTGGGGGGAGATCTCCCAATGACCACCTTCACCCTTTCCCATCAGAGGGAAGGCAGCCTAAGGGGCAATGGATACAAGGAAGTGGGAGTTTCAATGTTGATGAAATCTTGTAGAAATATAAATGTATGTCTATGATTGTCAAAATATCAGATCTTGTCTTTGTTCAGATGCTTTGTTAGAGAATGTGTGCAACTTCTTCCATGTTTGTATTTATGGTTTCTTAGTGCAAATTAGGCCTCCCATCTATTTCATCAAGTGAAAGAAGTTGGATGAGGTAGCAGGATATAATAGAAAGATACAAGAAAAAGACACATCTTCATTCTGCTGCTCACTATCCGTGAGAACCTGGGCAAGCAAGTTCCCCTTTTGTTTTTCTCATCTGTAGAAAGAAGGTTCTTTGATGTCTAAAATGTAATGGTTGCTATTGGTTTCCATAAAAATACATTCTTTTAATATAGTTTTTTTAAATGAGAATTGGATCTCATTCCTCTTTTTCTCCCCCAGTCACCTTGTCTGTTTTGTGTGTGCAAGTTTGTTTTTTGTTTTTACTATGTCCACTCTATTATTAAATTTAAAAGACTTCTGGAGGAGCCAATTGGGCCACATTTATTGGGAGTGTTTTGTGGGTATTTGGGATGCAAACAGAGAAATACAAAAATAAATATGTTGATTTATGAGACAACCCTGTTTTCAATTCCCCATCAGTATGGGCAGGCACGACACAGTGAAAAAATGAAACATCTGGTACCCTCACGTTTCTTCTGTGAACTTTAGCACCAGATGTAAATCATTCATAAAATCTTAATGTGTTAGTTAAAAGGTTCTCCTCTTTCATTTGAATATGTACACATATACATGTGTGTATATATATGTGATATGTTATATATGTATAAATATATGCACAATACATACACAAACATATATATGCATGTATGTATATTTATAGTATACGTACATATATATTTCTATCTGCACTCTATACCTAGCACTTTACATTAGGGATTACAAATGAAAGGAACATGAGTTTTGAAGATTCCCAGAAGAGTACATTTTTATAAAAAGAAAGAAACAAGTGTTTCTGGAAATCTGTGATGCTGATCACTACTGGCAGGAGTATGATTGCAAATGTTTAACAAGTGGCTTTCCAAAAAAAATATACAACACATTTTCAAGTTTAGTCTGGAGCACTAGCATTTTTTTCCATTACTTTCTTTTTTTTTATGCATTAAGTAATGTTTTTATTTTTTTTATCTTAATTTTAATTTATTTTCTTGGTTACATCATTCATTTCCACAAGGTTTTGAGTTACAAATTTTCTCCCCTTTTTGTCCCTACCCCCCAGCCCAGAACATTGATCACACTGTAA
>CM053595.1:1023466-1049709 GCA_028646575.1 Pseudocheirus occidentalis | reverse complement strand
CTGCAGCCTCGGTTCCCAGCCCGATGCCCCAGGGCCTGAGCCAGCCGGGGTTTCAGCCAAGGCTCCCAGACTGCTGTGAAGAGCCCCGCCTGCTGTGCTGCCCGTAGTGCTTTCTGTCTTGTGGAGAGTTTTGGAGCTTGAAAATCTGTTTAGCGTCCCATTTTATGAGTTTTTTAGCGTGTTTGTGTGGGAGCTGCGGTGCTTTGCTGCTTCTAAGCTGCCATCTTGGCTCCGCCCCCCTCCATTACTTTCTTAAGTATAGACAATCAATAAAAGAAGAAGTCAAGCCCTGTTTTATACAGTTTTCTTATTTCCTGAGTATAAATGCTCACATTGAAAATTTCAGAATTGGCTTTTGCCATATGAGCTGACTCCAGCATAGCCCTGATTAGTACCCTGTTGAGAACAAAACTATCACTTTAGGTTATTCCAAATAATAACAATAATTCATATTTATGTGATACTTTAAAAATCCCTCATTTCATCTTCAAATCAGGTTTGCAAGGTGAGCAGTACAAATATCATTACCTCCATTTAACAGGTTGGGAAATTGAGCTACAGTGAGATAAAGTTCCACAGTCATCATCACCCAGTTAACAAGTGGCAGAACCAGAGCTTGAACCCTTCCAGGATTCTTTCTACTATGCTAAACTCTGTACAGTTTGACCCACCATGAAAAAATGTCATTTTTGTCTTTTCCACCAATTGTTTCTGACAGTTTTACGTCTATTAGTGAATAATGACTTGATTTACACATGATAATAATTATAAGCAAGATACTTCACTTCCTTGGTCTTTTGTCTTCTACAATATAAAGTAAGCAGATTATGCTCTGAGTCCCTGCTTGTCACTAATTAGCTGTACAGTGATGTGAAAGGTATGTTCAAGGTTAGTATAACTTTCCAGTGGTTCTCAGCCTTCCTAATGCCGCAACCCTTTAATACAGATCCTCATGTTGTGGTGACCCCCAACCATAAAATTATTTTTATTGCTACTTCATAACTGTAATTTTGCTACTGTTATAAATCATAATGTAAATATCTGATATGCAGGATGCATTTTCATTGTTACAAACTGAACATAACCCACAGGTTGAGAATGGCTGCCTTAGACAAATAATCCATTTTTCCAAGCCTGCCCTTGACTATGGCCCATAGATTTTCTACTGGATTTGAATTCTCATACCACTGAAACACAGTTATATTTATTTTTTAAGTTTATTAGCCTTTTGTGATGTGTGGTAAAATATGAGATCTGTTGCAATATTCTATTTCCATTTGGGAATTCCTATAATTCTAGGAAATTACTGCTTCTTTAGTTGTATCAATAGTTTTATTGAAGTTTCTCATTCCCTTAATGGAGACAAGATTTCCAGGTGGAGTGGAAGTAGAAAAGAAAATCTAAGAAATATTTTTTGGGGGGGCTGATGTCTTATGATCTAATGAAGATACCCAAATCTCATAGGTTCACTTGTCCTTCTGACAATGTCTTGAGTAACAAAGTGAGTTTCGTCAGTAAAGATGATCTTTTTTCTTTCAAATGTTCAGTATTTCATTATTTGTATTACTCTGCTGATAAGAAGTCTCCTCCCACTTCTCACCATCCACCCTATCAGTGGTTCATTGGTTCTTTTTATACTGATGTTCTCGCTATTCTTCCAACATTCACTTTGCATCCACACAGCAGCTGTGTTTGGTTTAGACTTCACAAATATCATACCCCATTCAGGATAAGTTGATCACCTGAGATTTCATCATTGTGCCATTTGACTCAGTTTCAGGTGTACAGCACCCTCTTTAATTCCTCCTTTCCCTTCTGATTGGAGGGCTGGAGGGAGCACTAAAACCCTTCCAGAGCTTTCCTATATCTAGGGCTGGGATCTGAACTTTTGAGCTATCTCTCTGCTCTACTTCAACAGCTCTTCTTCTTTTGGACTCTAGGGACCTTCTTGGTGCCCCACTCCTGCTATTTTCCAGCTTCCTTTTGTGAGTTATTTTCCTCCATTAGACTCTAAGTTCCTCGAAGGAATGGACTTTCTTTTTCTTATTTGTACCCCAGCACTTAGAAAGGTGTCTGGAACATTGTAGGCACTTAAATGTTTATCAAATTGAACTGAAAATCAGAAAGCCTCAGTAGAAAGGAATCCCTAACAACCTATTCAGTTGCTAGGTTCTTGTGAAGTTTTTTTATGCTTTTTTCCTGAGGATTATGTTTGGCTGTTTTGAGTAAAGTTTCTTAGTCCTTGATATTTAAAAAAATTTTTTTTTCCTCTCACTTCCTTTACACTTCTGTTCTTTGTGATCCTGTTTCATTGTAGAAATGTATGAATCTAGAAATTCATGTCTTCTCCCTACCAAGAATTGCTGCACTATCTCTAGCAGTTAGTTAAGTGTTCTCTTTAACAACAATTTCTGTGTTTTCTTTAAGTAGTATTCATTCTTAAAAACAATGGAATTACAAACTGAGTCAAAGACGGCAATGGAATATGTGTAGATAGCGCGCAGCAGCATTCTTCTCTCAGAGGACTGAAGGTGGGAAAAGCTGGTCTCTGGAGTTTCTTCTGGTTAAAGGTAGATGTTGTGGATCAAACTGGCATCAGTAGAAATATTCATGAATGACCATAGCTGTCATGACATGAAACCATACCAAAATTATTGCTTGTCCAAAGTATTCCACATAGAACAGCTGACCTTGAGCAGCTGTTGTGTCTGGCTCTTTGGGACCGCCTTTGGGATTTTCTTGACAAAGATACTGGAGTGCTTTACAATTTCCTCCAGCTCATTTTACAGATGAGGAAACTGAGGCATACAGGGTTAGTGTTTCATGATTGTGTGCCTATCTATAAGTGAACTCTGGGTATGTGTCTGCCTGTTCTTTCCACTGGTATTATGTCTATTTGTGGAGAAGCAGGTTTATGAGGAGCCAAGGTAGGCAGAAGGGGAGAAGCATTTAGTAAGTACCATGCACTCTGCTAAGCCCTTTATATATACGATCTCTTTTGATCATCACAGCCCTGTAAAGTATGATTATTATCCCCATTTCACAGTCAAGGAAACTGAGGCACACAGAGGTTAAATGACTTGCCTAGGGTCACACAGCTAGTCAGCAATTAGGGCCAGATCTGAATTAAGGTCTTGAAGCAGCAAAGCATCCTTAGGGAGAGATGGCAGAGCTGCATGTGCCAAGCAAGTCAAACCACTACCATCTTGAACACAATGAAGAAAGCACAGGAATCTGAACCCAACAACCTTAGTAATAGCAAAATGTACAGACACCCGTCCCCGAGACCATGAGTTTTGCTTCCAACATGGCCCCCATAGCCCTTGCTGTGGAAAAGAGATGATCTCACATATTTTAGTCAATTTCAAAATGATAATTCTGTTGATTATTGCTTGTGAGAGTTTGCTTGGTTTCAACCATTAACCTCATTGAAGATGCCCTCAATTCATGTATAAATGTCTCACAAAGGTGTGAGATGTAGGTGGAAAAGAAGACATAAAGTTTGGTGGTTATTAACATTTCCTCAGTAACCTTTTTTGATATTAATAATGTATGAAATTATTTCCATGCCTTTCTACTTCCCCACTTCAGGAATCACGAATATTGATCCCTCCACATTCTCATAATTGTACCTGCTCCTCCACTATATACACTTTGTCCAGCTTGGCTATTTCCTCCATCTTGGTCCTTTTTAGCCTTATGCATTTACTCCCCTCTAAGCACATCTGGCCCTGTGAGTGAGCATTCAAATGCAGTGCTTCCAGTGTCTTTGAAAGTGAAAATATCTTGCTAGAGGAATGTTTATAGATGTTTTTCCATCATTCTTTTTATGTAATTCTCTTATTTTCATCTTTAAACACCCTTGAGATTTATTTCCTGAGTTGGATCTCTTACCCTACATTCTTTAAACTGATCTTCCCATCCATTGTTTATCTCTGCTTTTTTTAAATCATGCTATTCATAACTATGTGTTATCTTCCTTCTTACAAATGAATTAAATAGCCAGTAAGCCTTTAGCTTCCTCTTCTTTTTTTTCCCTCTGCTTGGTAACTAAGTCAAATGTTTGCTGACTAAGGAACTTTAATTTTTGGAATCTTTTGGTCTTCTTGTTGAAATAACAGATTGACAGCAATTAAGCTTCTGTATAAAATTATTGTCACTTATCTCATTGATATATCTGATGTTCTGTTTCTATTTCTCATTTCTAAGTATTTGCTTTAATAGTTCGGTGTTGTTCTTTTTTCTACTACAAGTCATATTTTTTCCCATTTTTGTTCTTTCTTCTTGACTTCTTAAAAAATAATTCTGGTTTTTGCCTTGATAAACTGATGGTCTGACTCTAAGTAGACAGGTTACTCAGTGATAACAGCCTCATTAATAAAGTCATTTCCTATCTGTTAAGATGTAATCTGGCTCATTGTTATAATGGTCTTTAGTGCTTTACACATCTAGTACCTAACATTTTTTCTAAAAAAGTGTTTACTATGAAGTGTTAACTCAGTAACCATTTATTAAACACCTATTATGTTATAAGTCTTGTGCTAAGTGCTGAGAATAAAAAGAAAGACAAGAACAAGTCCCTGCTCTCAAGGTGCTTACAAATCTAATGGGAAGATGATATACAAACAAGATATTATACAGGATTAGTTTGAAGACAGTCTTTGAAAGGAAGACTCTGAGGTGAAGGAGGACTGGGAAAGAATTCTTGTAGAACGTGACACCTTAGTTGAAACTGGAAGGAAGTTGGGGGCACCAGAACTTAGAGATGAAAATGGAGCAAATTCTAGACATGGGGAAAAGTCAGTGAAAATGCCCAGAGTGGGGATATCCATTCCATTAAAGACAGATAGCAAATAATTAATAATATGATGGTCATTTGATTTTTTCTTATAAACCAAAGATGAATCATGGAGGCTTCTCAATGCTGAGAAGAGTGCTTGTTCCTAAGAGGTGGTAATCAACTCTGATTGGTTAATAATTAATGAGAGAATTAATATTATAATGAGAGGTAAACCTATTCTAATGAGGGACTGAGGGAAGTGATTTTAATTAGGCCACTCTAAACTTGCAGACCACCTCAGCCTCCAGCAATCTAGACAAGGGAAAATACCCTCCACCCAAGCTTGTCTGAGTAGAACACAATAGGTTAGACTTCACCTAGATTAGATCCTTTTTGTGAGGTATTCTAGTTGGGTGGGGTAACTATTCTACCTAGATTAAATGATTTGGGTATAGCAAATTTAGGGGGCAAAGACAGTGAGGCCCTTCAAAGACTACCTGTATAACTTATAGGGGGTTAATTCTGAAGAAGGAAATAAAAAGAAAAAAAATTTTAATCTCAATTAATTGCTATTCATATGAGAGAAATAAACATTTCTCTCATTAGGAATGTCAGTTATCCAGGCAACAAGTTTTCTGTCCCCAATCAGTGTCATAACAGCTGTGGATATACATGCCTTTCTGTGTGGGTAGGGGGACAGGAGAAGAGGAGCAGAATTGTCCTTGTTATGGACCTTACCATTCAGTTTCTATTAAATGAATTTAGCTTTGAATTAATACATTTTGTAGCTTTCTTTCTTCCTTCCTTCTTTTTTCCTTCCTTCCTTCCTTCCTTCCTTCCTTCCTTCCTTCTTTCCTTCCTTCTTTCCTTCCTTCCTTCCTTCCTTCCTTCCTTCTTTCCTTCCTTCCTTCCTTCTTTCCTTCCTTCCTTCCTTCCTTCCTTTCTTTTTCTTTCTTTCTTTCTTTCTTTCTTTCTTTCTGTTTCTCTTCTTTCTTCCTTCCTTTCTTCATTCATTTGTTTATTTATTTGTTCATTCATTTATTCATTTATTGATTGATTGACTGATTGATTGTTAATTTTCAGCATTCATTCCACAAGATTTTCTCCCCATCTCTCCCCTACTCCCACCCCAACATAGGGAACTTACCGAATGCTCCTTGCCCCAATCTGTTCTCTCTTATCCCCTCCCCCATTACCCCCTTAACTTTCTAGTAGGGCAAGATGGATTTCTACACCCCAGTGCCTGTATATTTTATTTCCAGGTTGCATGTAAGAAACAATTTTTTTTAGCATTTGTTTTTAAAACTGTGATTTCAAAATTCTCTGCTTTTTTTCCTCCTCACTGATCCCCCACTGGGAAGACATGCAATTCAACATAGGTTGTACATGTGTAATTAGCCAAATTATTTCCATAGTAGTTATATTGTGAAAGACTAGTTATTTCTCTCCATTCTATCTGCCCCTCCATTTATTCTATTTTCTCCTTTGACTCTGTCCCTTTTCAAAAGTGGTTGCTTCTGACTATCCTCCTCCTCAATCTGCCTTCCCTTCTATCATCCCTCCTCTTATTCCTTCCCCCCCTACTCTCCTGTAGGTAAAATACCCAATTTATTGTGTATGTTATTCCCTCCTTAAACCAAATTCAAGGAGAGTAAGGTTGACCCATTGCATTTCACCTTCTTGCTCTTCCCCTCCATTGTAACACCCTTTTCCTGCCTCCTTTATCTGAGATAATCCATCCCATTCTGTCTCTCCCTTTCTCCTCCCAATGAATTACTCTCACCTCTTGATTTTATTTTTTTATATATCATCCTTTCATATTCAAGTCATCCTATGCCCTCTGTCTATGTATACATGTACACATATATACACATACTCACATATGTATTCATGGATGCAGGCACCCTCCTATATAAACATATATGTGTGTATACATACATACATACATATATAAGTATATGTGTGTTTGAGTGTATATATATACACACATACATATAATATTCAATTATCCTCATACTGAGAAAAGTCTCATGAATTACAATTATTATTTTTCCATACAGGAATGTAAATAGTTCAACTTTAATAAGTTCCCTATGATTTATTTTTCCTGTGTACCTTCTCAATCTTCTCTTGCTTCTTGAATTTGAAAGTCAAATTTTCTGTTCAGCTCTGATTTTTTCATCAAGAATGCTTGAAAGACCTCTATTTCATTGAATTTCCACATTTTCTCCAGGAGTATTACACTCAGTTTTGCTGAGTAGATGATTCTTGGTTTTAATCCTAGCTCCATTGACCTCCAGAATATCATATTCTAAGCCCTTAAATCCCTTAATGTAGAAACTGCTAGAGCTTGTATTATCCTAATTGTCTTTCCACAATACTCAAATAGTTTCTTCCTGACTGCTTGTAATATTTTCTTCTTGACATGGGAACTCTGGAATTTGGCTATAATATTCCTTGGAGCTTTCTCTTTCAAGAGTCAATCAGTGAATTCTTTCAATTTCTATTTTGCCATCTGGTTCTAGAATATCAGGGCAATTTTCCTTGAGAATTTCTTGAAGTATGATGTCTAGACGCTTTTGATCCTGGATTTCAGGTAATCCAAAAAAATTTAAATTATCTCTCCTGGATCGGTTTTCCAGTTCAGTGTTTTTTTTTTCCAATGAGATATTTCACATTGCCTTCTATTTTTTTTTCATTTTTTTTGTATCTGTTTTATAGTATCTTCATTTCTCATAAAATCATTAGCTTCCATTTGTTCCAATCTAGTTTTGAAGGAATTATTCTCTTCAGTGAATTTTTGAAATTCTTTTTCCATCTGGGCATTTCACTTTTTAAGGCATTCTTCTCCTCATTGGATTTTTGGGCCTCTTTTGCCATTTGAGTTGGTCTGTTTTTTAAGGTGCCATTTTCTTCAGTTTTTGGGGGGGTCTCCTTTAGCAGACTGTTGACTTGCTTTCATGAATTTCTTGCATCATACCCATTTCTCTTCCCAATTTTTTCTTCCACTTCTCTTACTTGATTTTCAAAATCCTTCTTGAGCTCCTTCATGACATGCAATCAGTTCATATTTTTCTTGGAGGCTTTTGATGAAGGAGTTTTTACTTTTATGTCTTCTTCTTGTTCCATGTTTTGATCCTTTTTGTCCCCTGAAAAAGATTCTATGGTCTGATTGTACTTCCTCTGTTGGCTCATCTTGTCAGCCAATGATTTGGCTTTTGAGCTCTTTGCCATGGTTGAACTCTGTTTCCAGAGTGGAGAGAATTGTGTCCCAAATTGCTGGGGTTTTCACAGCTGCTGTCAGAACTGTGAGGAGGGCGCCTTCTCTAAAGCCAACACAAGATCTGGCATGCTAGTGTTCCTCACCTTAGGACCACCACCCAAGACTGTGACCCAGATCCAAGCAGGTCAAACCAGGATCAGTTGCTTTTTGAACAGTTACTTGGTCATCCTACAATGCAGACTACCAACTCTAGAGGCAGCCACGTGGCAGCAACTGCTATCACTGTGCTGCCACCACCTCTGTCACTTGGGGGCAGGGGTTGGACCATAGTCTTTTCTCACACAGTTCCAATATAGTCCCCCTTTTACTTTCTCTTTTTTTTACGGGTTGAGAAGTCTGGAAACTACCACAGTTGCCTATGATTTCACTCTCCTGATGTCTGCTCTAACTGGTCAGGACTGCAAATCTGGGTGGCTGTGGCTCACATGGGACTGCACTCAGCTTTCAGCCCAGTGTTATAGACCCTTCCTGTTGGCCTGCCGGGCTGTCTTCAGTGAGAGATTTTTTTCTGTCTGTGACTTTGTATGTTCTTTAGCTCCAAAAATTGTTTAGAGTCATTTTTTACAGGTATTGGAGGTGGTGGGAGCAGGAGCTCAAGCAAGTTCCTGCTTTTACTCTGCCATATTGACTCCACCCCCTGTAGGCAACTCTTTAATTAAAAACTAAGAGGTGCAGATATGGTTCTAAATTGCATTGGTAGAAAGAATTTCCTCATCTGGGATTTTCTGTAGCACCATTAAAATCATAGTCCAAATCTCTACATTTTCTGTGCCATTAGGATGGTCCTGGCAAGAGAGTCCTATTAGAATGGCACAAATAGGCAACCATCAATTAACATGAACATGAACAAAAGCAGTATGAATAATGGAATGTCAAAGTTAAGAGAGTTTTAGAATCATATAACCATAGAATATTTGGACTAGAAAAGTTCTTAAAATCAAGAAACATAGTATTTTTGAGATGGAAGTGATCCTTAGGCATAAGTCCAACCTATTATTTTCTACTTGTTTTCTTTTTTAAAAAATTAACTTTTATGTTTATTTTTAGTTTACATCATTCATTTCCACAAGATTTTGAGTTACAAAATTTCTCTCTGTCTTTCCCCTACCCACCACCCTAAAATTCAATCCCACCATATACTACCTCCCCCAATCTGCTCCCTTCTATATCCTACCCCATTACCCCTCTGACTCTCAGGTAGGGCAAGATGGATCTCCATACTCCAATGCCTATATATCTTATTTTCCAGTTGCATGTAAGTAATAATAATATTCTTTTTAAACATTTGACTTAAAAACTTTGAAATCCATATTCTTTCACTCCCTCCCTTGTCATCCACCCTTACTGGGAAGAAAAACAATTCAACATAGGTTGTACATGTGTAGTTATGCAAAACATTTCCATAGTGGATATATTGTGAAAGACTAACTATATTTCCCTCCATCTTATCCTCCCCCACTTGTTCTGTTCTCCACTTTGTCCCTGTCCCTCTACTAAAGTATGTGGTTCTAACTACCCTCCCTGTCAACCTGCCCTCCCCTCCATCATCACCACTCTCATCCCCTTCCCCCCACTCTCCTCTAGGGCAAGATACGCGATTTAGAGTGTATGTCATTTCCTCACTAAGCCAAATTCAATGAGAATAAGGCTGACCCATTCCCTTTTGCCTTCCTGTTCTTGCCTTCATTGTAACAGGTATCCTTTGCCTCTTCTATATGAGTTAATTTACCCTACTCTGTTTCTTCCCATCTCTCATTATATTCCTCTCTCATTTCCCAATTTCACCTTTTAAATATCATCCCTTCCTATTCAACGGATTCTGTGTCCTCTGTCTATGTATACCAACACACATATATACACACACACTCAATTATGTATTCATACACATATTCCCTCCTATACACACACACACACACACACACACACATATACATTTATATTCCCTTCAACTATCCTCATACTGGGAAAAGTTTCATAAGTTACAATTATAATTTTTTCATGTAGGCATGTAAATAGTTCAACTTTGATAAGTTCGTTATGATTTCTTTTCCCTATTTACCTTCTCATGCTTCTCTTGCTTCTTGTATTTGAATGTCATATTATATTCTGATCTAGTTTTTTTCATCAAGAATGCTTGAAAGTTTTCCACCTCATTGAATGACCATATTTTCCCCTGAAACATTAGACTCAGTTTTGCTGGGTAGGTGATTCTTGGTTTTAATCCTAGCTCGTTTGACCTCCAGAATATTATATTCCAAGAGCTTTGATCCCTTAATGTAGAAGCTGCTAGATCTTGTGTTATCCTGATTGTGTTTTGACAATATTAAAATTGTTTCTTCTTGGCTGCTTGTAATATTTTCTCCTTGATCTGGAAACTCTGGAACCTGGCTATAATATTCCTAGTTTTCTTAATTTATTTTTTTCATTCTTAGTTTACATCATTCATTTTCACAAGATTTTGAGTTGCAAATCTTCTCCCTGTTTTTCCCCTAGCCACTACCCCAAAACAGTGATCCCACTGTATATCCCTTCCCCCATCTGCTCTCTCCTATATCCTAGGAATCTTCTTTTGGGGATATTTTTCAAGAGGTGATTGGTGAATTCTTTCCATTTCCATTTTGCCCTCTGGTTCTAAAATATCAGGGCAATTTTCATTGAGAATTTCTTGAAGTATGATTTCTAGGCTCTTTTTTTTGTTAAATCATGGCTTCCAGATAGTTGAATAATTTTTAAGTTGTGTCTCCTGGTTCTATTTTCCAGGCCAGTGGTTTTCCTAATGAGATATTTCACATTGCCATCTATTTTTTCATTTGTTTGGATCTGTTTTGTAGTGTCTTGATTTCTCATAAAATCATTAGTTTCCTTTTGCTCCACTCTAATTCTGAAGGAATTATTCTCTTCGGTGAGCTTTTGAAATTCATTTTCTATCTGGCAAAATTGGCTTTTTAAGGCATCCTTCTCCTCATTGACTTTTTGGGCCTCTTTTGCCATTTGAGTTATTCTATTTTTTAAGGTGTTATTTTCTTCAGTCAGGTTGTTGACTCTCTTTTCATGATTTTCTTGCATCATTCTCATTTCTCTTCCCAATTTTTCCCTCCACTTCTCTTACTTGATTTTCAGAATGCTGCTGGACCTCCTCTATAGCCTGTAACCAATTCATATTTTTCTTGGAAGCTTATGGTGCAGGATTTCTGACTTTGTAGTCTTCCTCCCATTCCATGCTTTTCATCCCCCAAAGAAGAATCTAAAGTTGGATGGCTATGTTTGCTTTGCTTCCTTTGCTTGCTCATATTGCCACTCAATTACTTGACTTTTGAACTCTTTGCCACAGTGGAACTCTGCTTCCAGAGGGGAGAGCTTTGTCCCAAATCACTGGAGTTTTCACAGCTGCTGGAGCTATTAGGAGGGTGACATCTCTACAGCCCTCACCTTTGGCTCACTGGTCACGCACCTCAGGACCACAACCTAAGACCTTGATCCAGATCCAGGCAGGTTAAGGCAAGAGTGCCTAGCCTGTGAATGGTCTCTTGGCTCCTCTATAATCTGCAGGTCAGGAGCTCTGAAGCAGCCAAGTAGAAGCAGTGGCACGGCCACCACTTCTGCCTCCTCTCACTCCAGAGGCAGAGGCCAGACAGTGCTTCCGTCTACCCCAGACCCCGCAGAGTTCCATTGAACTTTTACTTTTTCTTTGGCATTTATGGGTTGATTATTCTGAAAAGTGCCACACTTGCTAGTGATCCACTCTCCTGGAGGCTGCTGCTGCTTGGGGCCGCCCTGGGGTAAAATTGTGGGCTCACTAGGGGCTTGCCTCAGCCCTCAGTGCTCTGTGATGGTCCCTTTCTACTGGCCTGCTGGGCCGCTTTCAGTGGGAGATTTGTTTCTCTCTATCACTTTGTCAGTTCTGTAGCTCAATAATTTGTTAGAGTCATATTTTATAGCTATTTGAGGTGGTTACAGGTGGAGCCCACCAAATTTTCCTGCTTCTACACCACCATCTTGACTCTGCCCCTCCCTTTTATTTTTCAGTAGATATAGGAACTAAGGCCAAGACTGGTGAAGTAACTCACTTAAGGTCACTTAGTTATTTAACGGTAGAAGTAAATAAACCTAGATTCCATTTGATCATTCTTACTTGAGTGTTTTTATTTCCACTGTAACCAATCATGTCACCTAAAGTTGTGATTAAAAGAAGAAAAAGTTGTCCAATTATTTCTTTCTCTGTGCTCCATGTGATTGCTAGCTAATAGCATAGTGCTATTTATATTGGGCAAAAACCATAGGATTCTCAAGAGACCTGTCTTAAGTGGATTAAAAAGGTTTTTTTTTATCACAAAAGTTTATAGTTCACAAATCAGGAGACTTAATTAAGAAATAAGGATTTCATTGACTGACACAGTGTATTAAATTAATGGTACTGAAGTTATTATAGAGAATTTTGCTTTTTATTGAAGAAACGATTATCTTTCATGTAAGGCACTTTGCATAAGAAAGTTAAGTAATAATAGTTCACATTTATATAGTATTTTAAGGTTTGCCAAACACTGTACAAAGTTAACTTTATTTTTGCAACTCTGAAAAGTAAATGCTATCACTATTTCCATTTTACAAATGAAGAAACTGAGGCAGGAAGAGGTTGAATGATTTGTCCAAGATCTCACTAGTAAATATCTAAGGCTGGATATAGTTCAGGTCTTGACTCTAGGTTCAATGCACTATTCACCATTACACAGTACTGTCCCTAAAAGTAGAGGTAAGAAAATGTTCAATGCTATTTACCTTATTGATCAAAAATGTCCCCCCAAAGACATTAAATTCTGTAATGAAACAACCAGCCACTCTTGTAATCTAGAATGTTTTATTCACAAAATTTAATGTATCAATCAGCAGGCATTTATTGAATATTTATTATATACCAGTAACAAGGTAAGGTGACAGGTGTACAAAGAAAAGATCCCTTGCCCTCAAGGAGATTATATTCTATCAAAGGGGACAAGTGTGTAACACATATAGGTATATACAGAATATTTTTAATAAGAAAATTATGGGGCAATAAGGCACCAGTAGCAGAGGAGATCAAAGAAGGTTTCATATAAAAGACATCCTTTGAGCTGAGTCTCAGAGGAAAAGAACGATTATAAGAGAGGGAGGTGAAGAGGGAGGGATCTGCATGAATGGGGAGGGGGGAACAGCCAGAGTGAAGGGACAGATATAGCAACATGTTTATGAGGAACAAAATGCCATATATGGTAACAAGCTGTGTTTGAAAGAGCTAAGTAGTCTGAAACCAAATACCTTTGTACATACAGGATATATAATGCACAGCACCTTCCATAAGGCAATCTCTTTGGAAGACTGGGCAGGACCACTTTATAGACTGAATCATCTTTATTTTTAAAAGTAGGATTTCGAGTTTGAAGGCACCTTAGAAATCACCAAATTCCATTTGGTTATTTTGTGTATAAGGATGCTGAGGTTCAGAGAGATTAAGCTGGCAGATATGTAAAAGAAGTGGGATCAAAATTTAGGTCATGTGACTCTGAGTTCAATGCTCTATATTACCAACTCTTTCTGCCTTTGCTATATTGATAATATATTCAAGAAGAGTTAATAAACTAGAGTCAGTGTGACACAGGGGAAAGCACCATTAACTAAGAACCAAGAAATCAGAATTTTTTAAAATATTTTTTTCGTTGACTTGTTTATTTACTTTTAGTTTACGAGATTCAGTTCCACAATCCCTTAAGTTTCAGTTTTTCTCCCTCTCTTCCTCCCCCCCCCCCAGACCCCATGGCAGCATGCAATCAAAGATAGGATCTGCAAATACATTCATATTGTACAATAGTCTGGTTATATAGAAGGGCTGTAACCAATGGAATGACCAATGGGAAAAAAGAAAGAAAACCAAACATGACAAAGAACGATAGCATATAGATTGCTTCAGTCTCCATTTAAACTCTGGTCTTTCTAGATCTTTCTCCGAATGTAGATTTCTGAAATGAGAATTTTTTTATTTATATCTTTTCTGTTTACATCAGGTTTTCTGACTCCAAGTTTAGTTGGATTTTCTACTACACAAGAGTACCCTACATGAAATGATGATCCCTTCCAGCTTTAACATTTTAGGAATCCATGATGTTGATAACTGTTGGATAATGGCCCAGATCAGAAGAACAAGGGGCCTAGTCAACCACCTACTTTGTTGGAAGTTGAGCAGACAGCAGGCTGGCACCCAAGGTGGATAGCTGATGTGTCAAAGTTATTCAATGACAATACAAACCACGTATTTAATGAAATTCTGTGAGAGGCAGCTTATTTAAATATGTCAATATAAGCCTGAATGATGCCTTATTCCAATGACATAAAAAGGCTTCTGAAGGACCATTTCTATGGAGAAGAGCAAGATTAAGGTTAAGAGTAGATTAATATCTACTTCAGAAATTGAGTTAAAATCATCTCTAGTGTTTTCATACATTTTGAACCTTTTAAAAATTATTATTAAAGAAAGAGAACTTACCCTCTATATTTGAATTGTATTATTGATTTAGATTAAAAACTCTCTTGGGTCTTGTAATGGGAATCTGAAGATCTTCACTGCCCCTTGGCCCTTTGATAGGTATAAGTGAATCCAAGAACCTTCCCTGATTTGAAAATATACTCTGCCCCCTAGTAGGCTGAATGTGGTCACATGGAGCCTGTGGCGGGAGGTTTATTTTCAGGAATTCCCACACCTTGTTGCTTTGTGATTGGGCAGTGGGTCAATAGGGTTGTGACATTCTTTGATCCAGGAGAAGGTTAAATATACCCTGATGGGAGGTTTTGGTTTGGGGCTCACTTTGAGAAGAGTTGTGTGACTTGGCCAGATGAGACTCTGGGAAGCCGCTGAGCCCACCCTACCCCACCTTTGAAAACCCAGATATTGGTGCTTCCCTCTCTGGTAAACTAACTAGGTATAGATGTGATGGTAGAAAATCTGGAAGCCCTGTCTGCTGATCTGTTTCTCTGTCTGTATTTTTTGACTGCTTGTAACATCTGTTTTCTCTGAAGTTCGAGGTACTGACATTTTCCTCTGAACCAGGTAAATGATATATGTTTGATTAAAAGAATATTGTTAACCCATTTTGAGTTGCTTTCATTTAGAAAATCAGATCTAAGAACCAGTGCTAGCAGCCACCCTGGGTATGCTTGGGTGCTTGGGTCTCACCTTGGTTACTTAGCCATGCTGTATTGAGATATATCTAGCAGAGCAAGTGGTTTTGCTGTTATCAACTTTTTTCCTCCAAGTGACTCAGGGTGCTATTTTTCCAGTTTAATCCAATATTGCATATAATTGTGTGTGACTAATGCAGCTCACTTAGGTGAGTCATTGAGCTAGGCCATGCCAGAAGATGGAATTTCTAAAAAGTATAGAAACATATTTGGTGGAAAAGGGAAAAAAAACAGTTTTTAAGGTTATTCAAATCATTATGGGTGTTTCCAAAGGTCTTTTGGTCATTTGCAAAGCATTAGTTTGTGAATAATGATTCAGGGAATATGACTGATAATTTGTTTAAAGAAAGACTTTTAAAGCATGTGAGTCTTAAGGGGACATTTTTAAGGATGGGAATTGATCATTAGAGCTGGAAGGTAGCTTAGAGATCATCTTGTCCAACCCCCTAATTTTGTAGATGAGGAAATTGATGACCAAAAAGATCAATCCTAATGTTTCGTCTTCTTCTTCTTCTTCTTCTTCTTCTTCTTCTTCTTCTTCTTCTTCTTCTCCTTCATCTTCTTCTTCTTCCTCTTCTTCTTCTTCTTCTTCCTTTTCTTCTTCTTCTTCTTCATCTTCTTCTTCCTCTTCTTCTTCTTCTTCTTCATCTTCTTCTTCTTCTTCCTCTTCTTCTTCTTCATCATCATCTTCTTCCTCTTCTTCCTCTTCTTCTTCTTCTTCTTTTTCTTCTTCTCCTCTTCCTCCTCCTCCTCCTCCTCCTTCTCCTCCTTTTCTACCATCACTATCACCACCACCACCATCACCACCACTATTACTACTACTACTACTACTACTACTACTACTACTACCACCACTACTACTACTACAACCAATAATAATAATAATAATAATGTCATAATTTTATACCACTTTTTGTATTATCCTCATTTAAAGGATAAGGACATTGAATTTCAGAGAAGTTAAGGAGTTTACTTAATGTCACTCAGTCAGTTATTGACAGAAGTAGAACTAGAATCCTAGTTTCCTGAGGTCCACTTTGTCTAGTACTCTTTTTTTACATATACTCCCAAAATTGGACATACAAACTGCAAGCCAAAAATGAGAAAAATCTGTGTTTATATTGTGAACATAAGAAATTTTAAAAGAGTGCAGAACAATGGAAAGGACTCTGATTTAGAGCCTGAAGATCTGAGTTTGAGTGGCAGATACATGCCTCTGAACATGCCATTTTCTTTCTCTTAGCTTGAGTACCTTAGGATAGGGTTGTTCTATAAAAAGCTCTCTGCAATCTTTAAGGCATTATAACAATGGGAACTAGGGTTATTTTTAAGGAGCACAGGCACTGCAATCTTAGGTTTCCATTTTGGCCCATAGCATGACTGTGGAAAAATCGCTTTCCTGTTTGAGCCTTAGTTTCTTTATCTGTATAGTGGCAATAATGCCTTCTTGCTTCACAGTATTATTATGAGGAAAGCACTGAAAACACTGGAAAAAAGAGAGTTATTAATATGTTAGATTTTAATTAAATTTCTTCTTGTTATAATTCTGACAGCCAGAAAAATCAATTGCCCCATGTGCCTATATAAAGCAACAGTGACATCCTGTGATCATGAAAGATGATATGTATGCACTTGCTTACTCCTTAAATGCTTGATTCCCTAAGTTCACACTAAATGGGAATGGATAGCTCAAGAAAGGAAAAACCACAGATAATACCTATATCTTGTTTAGCAATAGTATGAATTCTTATCTCATCTCCACCAGTCAGATATTTTTAGAATGGCTAACAAGGAACTAACTGAATTGACCATGGTATGTGAGTTCACTCCTTGTCAATACCTGACATTGGGGTGCCTTTTTATTCTTTTAACAAGCTTTCAAATCCATTCTCTCATTTGGCCATTAATAACCCTGTGATAGGGATCCCCATTCAAAAGCATAGGAAAAGGAGGTAAAGCAAAGATGGCTGAGCAAACACTCAAGCAAGGTCTCTCCAACATCCTCCTCCAAACAACTTTAAAATAGCACCTCAAATCAAATTCTGGAGGGGCAAAGCCAATAAAAAGTTAGAGTGAGTGATTCTTCTAGTCCAAGACAACTTGGGAGGTAGGAAAGAGAGATTTATGATATAGGAGTGGAGCCTGACCTAGAACCCCCATGGGTAATCCCAGTGGGAGAACTAGGTGGTGATGACAAAGCAATAGCAGCTTCAAGAATATTCATGCCAGAGAAAGTAATGGGACCTGGCAGGCTGATCAAAAAAGAGATTACAGGAGAACACTGTGCCAGCTCTGGATGTATGACCAGGCATTAGATATTGTTTGGCAAATCTATTGCCTGTATCCACTTCTAGGTCATAGTTTAAGAGTAGAGAAAAAAGCACTTTTGGTTAAGAGGGAATGGGATACATGAGCAATAATATTGTTTCTAGTCCCACAAGTTCAGGGACCCTGAGGAACAACATCATTTCTGGTCCCAAGGGATCAGAGGCCCTTCCTGGTAAAGGGCCAGAGTTTAGAACAGGAAAGCAATGACTAGCTCTCTTCAGATCACACCACCTTGAAATTAATGAAAACTTTCAAACTCCTAGAAGTAACTCGGAAAAAAAAGACAGTTTGAAAAAGTCTGAAACTTGAGACAGTACCCCTCCTCATCCACACTAGGGGGGGAGTGTAACTTTAACACAAAGTTTAAAATCAAGAAATAAGGTAGGAAAATGAACCCAAAAACCCCCAATGAGTTTGACCATAAAAATGGTCTACTGTGGTAACAAGGAAGATCAAGGCATAAAATCAGAAGATGATGAAAGCAGAACATCCACAAGCAAAGCTTCAAAGGAAAATGGGAATTGGACACAGAACAACAAGAATTCTTGGAAGAGCAAAAAGAAAAAAAACTTTCAAAATCAAATAAGAGGGGAAGGGGACAGGAAGGGAGATGATAGAAGGAAAGGCAGATTAGGGGAGAGAGTAGTTAGAAGCAAACACTTTTGAAAAAGGACAGGGTTCTGCTTTGGATATGGTTTCAGTTTGGGTACTCTAAACTCATTTCTTATTTCACAAAGTATCACTTAACTGTTTCCTGGCTAATTTCTTGAGTTCATAGCTTAACTAGTTCCTGGCCATTTCACATCCATCCATCTATCATCCATCCATCTATCTATCTATCTATCTATCTATCTATCTATCTATCTATCTATCTATCTATCTATCTATCTACCTACCTACCTACCTGTCTACAAATACATGCAGACTAAACACAAAATAAACACATAGGTTAGAGTGGAAGGCACATGAAGATGGGGTAGATCAGGAGAAGCTTCAGGCTTTAATATCTACTGAGTTCATAAAGGTAAAGTGCTTTGTTAACCCTGAGTGTTGTTGATGGTGGTTTTGATGATGTAGAAAGGAGAGCATCAGCTAAACCTTAGGGGATCCAAGTGAACCTAGCAGAACTACCATCATCATGTCCAAATGGACCTGATGGTTGTCTCAGAGAATTTGTCATATGGAAGACTTATTCTACTTGGTCTCAAGAAGTAGGAGCAATGTGGAAGCTGCAGAGGGTCAAATAGAGATTTTGCGTAAGGAAAAACTTCCTAAGAATTACAGCTATTCCTTAGTGGAAGGAGATACCTTGGGAGGTGGTCATTATCTCCTCACTGAATAACTTCAAGCAAAATCTGGATGGCCACCAAAAGGGTTTTTATTAGAAGAAATTGCTGTTCAGTTACAGGTGGGAGTAGCTGGCCTTTGAGGTCCTTTCCAATGTTGAACTTTTGTGAACTTTTTGTGAGGAGTTTCCAGAAGATGGTTGTGCTCTGGATCCTAGGAGTGTAGGTTTGGAAGGGAGCTTGGCATCATCTAAACTAATCTAGACCAAGGATGAGCAGCTCACTACTCCCAGAAGCTGCCTTTTCTATTATTTTACTCTATTACATATTCTACATATAATATTCTATATTATTCTACTCTATTATGAAACTACTCTCATTCTTAGAAAGTTTTTCCTCTTATTAAGTCTAAATTTGCCTCCCTGCAGCTTCTACACATTGTTCCTAGTTCTTGGGGCCAAGGAGAATAGGTCTAATCCAGATGTGTATCCAGGAGATTAAATACTTTAAACACTTTGAAAATAAGCGTTTATTGACATTTTCTGTTTCTTACCTCACCATAGTTTTCCCATGTATCTCATGTCTCCTGGCCTTCCAGACAGTCATCTCATAAAAAAACAGTTTTCTTAGAGAGGGAAGAAAAAAATTAAGATAACTGACAAATACATTTAAAAAGTCCAAAACTATGTACAATGTGTGTAATGCCTGTGTGACATCCCATGAAGTGGTGGTGGGTGGGTGATGCCTTCCTGTAATCTCTTCATTTGACTCTTGCCTTGATCTTTATAATTTTGCTACTTTTATTCATTCATTCATTCATTTTTGTTATGTTGTTTTTTCTATTTACATTGTTCTAGTTACTGTATGTTGATTTCTTGGCTCTGTTGACTTCACTTGACATCAGTTCACAGAGATCATTTCTTACAGCATAGTAATATCTGATTTCATTCACATATCACAATTTGTTTAGCCTTTTCCCAATTGATGGGCACCTGCTTTGTCTCCAGTTCTAGGCTATCACAAAAAGTGCTGCTCTAAATATTTTGGAGTACATGGGCACTGTTTCTTATTGATGGCTTCCTTGGGGTACAAGCTCTGTAATGGAGTCTCTGGCCCAAAGAGGACAGTTTTTTGAGTCACTCTATTTGCATAATTCGAAATTGCTTTCCAAAATGATTGTACTGTTTCCAAGTTCTACCACCAAATTAGTGTGCCTATTGTTCCATGATCCCCTCCCACAGACTATTGTCACTTTTATCCACTGGCAGGGCAAAAACAACCTCAGGGTTGTTTTGATTTGAGTTTTTCTTATTATTAGTGATTTAGAGCATTCTTTCATGTGGTTGTGAATACTGTGCAATTCTTTTGAGAACTGTTTGTTCATATCATTTGACTAATCTATTGGAGAATGACTTTTAGTCATATACACATTCATTTATTGTTTATGTAACTTGGATGCCAAACCCTATCAAGATTATTTGACATGCAGACTTTTTCCCATCTGACCTGCCTTCTTATCCTTGGTGCATTAGTGCTGTCTGTGAAAAAGCTTTTCCTTTTCAGGTAATCAAAGTAACCTGTTTTACTTTTTGTAATTCCCTCTATCTCTTGCTTGGCTAGATATCTCCTACCCATAACTGTGAAAGGTTAATAAGCATTTATTAAAGGTCTGTTATATGCCAGGCACTGTCTTAAGTGCTGTGGACATTGAAAAAGGCAAAAGATAGTCCCTGCTCTCAAGAAACTCACTGTTCAGTGTGGGAGACAACATGCAAACAGTGATGGACATGCAAGATATATACAGGATAAACTGGAGGTAATGAATAGAGGGATAGCATTAAGTGGAGTCAATAGAGTCTTCTCATAGAAGATGGGATTTTGGTTGGGACTTGAATGCTAATAGTTATTCAACTTCTTTGGGTAGAACATTGGAAAAAGTCCATTTTCCCTTGGTCTCAATCATTCCAATGCCCTGTTTGGGTTGAATGGTGACCAAAAAGATCACAGGATCATAGGAAAGTAACCTAGAGATCTAGTCTAACATCCCCATCTTATAGATGGGGAACCTGAGCCCCCAAGACTTTAAATGACTTTCCCAAAGTTGTATTGTCTTAAATAGTAGAGTTGAGATTCAAGCCCAGTGCTTTTGATTCAAAATTCAGATGGGGAGCTCATCTGCTTAGGAATCCTTTGTATGAAGAAATTTTAAGTTCATTGTTTTTTCCCTGAATGATTCCATGCCTTTCAGACATAATAACAATAAGGGGGCACTTAAAAAGCAATCAGGGACACACTGGACGGATGGACCCATCAAACTAGACAGAACATATTTGCACAACTGAGTTCAAGTCCCAGCTCTGCCACTAACCATTTGGGTGATCTTGGGTAAGTCCTTTCCCTCTAAGAGCTAGTCTTAGATGAACTCTGAGGTCTCTTACAGTTTCAGAGCTATGATCCTGTGA
Source organism: Pseudocheirus occidentalis (assembly GCA_028646575.1). NCBI lineage: Eukaryota > Metazoa > Chordata > Mammalia > Diprotodontia > Pseudocheiridae > Pseudocheirus > Pseudocheirus occidentalis. Next base: position 1,028,364 of record CM053595.1, on the reverse strand, counting down.
ATCTATAACCCACTTAGCCTAAGTTTCCTCATTTGTAAAAGAAGGGGATTGGACTAGAAATGACCCCTAATGTGAGTTCTAAATCTATGAATTTATGACTGGATAATGTCTAAGGTCCTTGATTCTGTGATCTCGGACTAGAAACACAAATAAAGATGTTTTTAGCTACTGGGGGAAAAAAAGGACACGGTCAAAGGAGAAAATAGAATAAATGGGGGGTGGGATGGGGTGGAGGGAAACATAGCTAATCTCTTACAATATAACTACTATGGAAATGTTTTGTGTAACTGCGTATGTACAACCTATATTGAACTGCTTGTCTTCCCAGTGGGGGTAGGCAAAAAGAGAAGAAGGGAGAGAATGTGGAACTCAAAGATTTAAAAATAAATGTAAAAAAATGTTTTTTACTTGCCACCAGGAAATATGATATACAGGCAATGGGGTATAGAAATCCATCTTGCCCTTTAAGAAAATAAGAGGGAGATAAGAAATAAGAGAGAGCAGATTGGGAAAGGGGTATTCAGTGTGCTTGCCATCTTGGGGTGGGGGGTAGGGGACAGATGGGGAGAAAATTTGTAACTCAAAATCTTGTAGAAGTGAATGTCTCAAACTAAAAAGTAAATACTGTTTTTATAAAATCAAGAGTGGTAGAGGAAAAAACAGATAAAGAAGTGAGAATAAAGGAAGAAAATCATTTTAAAAATAAAAACTTTAATATTAAAGTAAATGACACCTTAAAAACAGAATTGACCAACTGGAAAAAGAAATAAAGCTTCACTAATGAAAGTAAGTCCTTAAGAAGCAAAATTTTCCAAATGAAAAGTGAGATACAAAAACTCATTGCAGAAAACAATTGACTAAGAGTTAGAAATGGGCAGGTTGAAGTTAAAGACTCAATAAAGTAACAAGAAATAATAAAAGAAAGTCAAAATAGTGAAAAATAGAAGAAAATGTAAAATACGTCATATGGGAAAAAACTGTTTAACCTTCAAAATAGACTGAAGAGGCATAATTTAATAAATATTGGACCACCCAAAATTCATGATCAAAGAAAGAACCTAGATCATATATCAAGAAAGTATCAAGGAAAACTTCCCCAATATCCTAGATGTAGAGAGGAAGATAGAAAATTTCAAAATCTGATAATGATCTCACAATGAAAACTCCTAGTAATATTAAAACCAAATTCCAGAGTAGCCATGTCAAGGAGAAAAAAACTTCAAGACGCCAGAAAGAAAACATTCAAATACAATCTAGCCACTATCTGCATCACACAAGACTTAGCAGCTACTATTTTAAAGTATCCAAAAACTTGGAATAACATATTTGGGAAAGCAAAAGAGCTGAGGTCACAATCAAAATAACCTACCCTGCAAAATTGAGTCTAATCCTTTAAGAAAAAAGGGGGATATTTAATGACATAAAGGACTTTCAAGTATTCCAGATGAAAAGATCAGAAATGCATAGAAAATTTGACTTTCAAATACAAGTCTCAAGAAAAGCTTAAAATGGTACATAAGAAAGAGAAATCATAAGGGAGTCAATCAGGTTAAAATGTTTGTCTTTCTATATGACAATTTGGCCTAAGCTAATTTACTTATTTAGTGCCATACCAGTCAAACTACCAAAGTATTGTTTTATAGATATAGAAAAAGAAATAATAACAAAATGCATCTGGAAGAACAAAAGGTCAAGAATATAAAATGAATCAATGAAAAAAAAATGTAAAGTAAGGGAGACTGTCAGTACCAGATTGAAAATCAAATTACAAGATGGTAATCATCAAAACAATCTGGTACTGGCTAATAAAAAGACTGGCAGAACAATGGATTAGAGTACTTGCATAATACATAATATTAAATGATCATAGTATTTTAGTGTTTGATAAACCCAAAGATATACACTTTTGTGGTAAAAACTTACCATTTGACAAAAATTACTGGGAAAAGTGGAAAGCAATTTGGCAGAAATTATGCATAAACCAACATTTTATGTCATATACAAAGATAAGGTCAAAATGAATAAATCATTTATTCAAAAAGAGTAATATCATAAATAAATTAGAAGAGCATGGAAAAGTACCTCTCAAATCTATGCATAAGGGAAGTTTATGACAAAATGAGATAGAGAAGATCACATGAAGTAAAATGGATAACTTTAATTACATGAAATTAAAAGGCTTTTGCAGAAGCAAAACTAATGCAGACAAAATTAGTAGGAAAACAGGAAACTAGAAAGGAATTTTACATCAATTTTCCTTAGATAAAGGTCTCACTTCTTGAATATGTAGAGAATGAGCAAAATTTATAAAAATAAAAACCAGTCCCCAGTTGATAAATAGTAAACAGATATGAAGAGGCAATTTTAAGAAAAAGAAATCAAAGCTTTCAGTAGTCACATAAATGTTCTAAGTTGGGGGGGGGCCCGAGTCAAGATGGCAGTGCAGAAGTAGGAAAACTGTGTGGCTCCCCCCATAATCACCTCAAATACCTATAAAATGACTATAAACAAATTTTAGAGCTACAGAATCCACAAAGTGACAGAGAGAAACGAATCTCCCCCCAAAGGTAGGCTGGCAGGCTGGCAGGAAGGGTTCATTGCAGCAGCACACTAGGAGCTGAGACCAACCCCTAGTTGAGCCCTCAGTTTTAGCCCCAGGGAGGCCCAGACCAGCTGCCTAGAGCATTTAGGAGAGTGCATCACCAGTATCTATGGCAGTTTCCAGAATTATCAACCCATAAACGCCAAAGACAAAGTAGAAGGTCAATGGAACTCTGCTAAATCTAGGGAGGAACAGAGGTGTGGTCCAGCCTCTGCCCCTGAAGTGAGAAGTGGCAGAGATATGGCAGCCCTGTAGCCACCTCCATGTGGCTGCTTGAGAGCCCCTAGCCTGCAGATTTTAGCGGGGACCAAATGACCGTTCAAAGGCTAAATACTCTTGCCTTATCCTGCCTGGATCAAAATCACAGTCTTGGGTGGTAGCCCTGAGGTGTGTGACCAGTGGTGGGAGCTGTAGAGATGATGCCCTCCTAATAGCTATGGCAGCTGTAAAAACCCCAGTGATTTTGGACAAAGCTCTCCCCTCTGGAAGCAGAGTTCTACTGTGGCAAAGAGCTCAAAAGTCAAGTAATTGAATGGCAACATGAGCAACCAAAAGAAGTAAAGCAAGCACAGCCATCCAACTTTAGATTCCTTTTCTGGAGACAAAAACAATAAAAGCATGGAACAGGAAGAAGACAACGAAGTCAGAACTCCTGCACCAAAACCTTCCAAGAAAGACATGAACTAGTTACAGGCTATAGAGGAGTTCAAGAAGGATTTTGAAAATCAAGTAAGAGAAGTGGAGGAAAAATTGGAAAGAGAAATGAGAATGATGCAAGAAAATCATGACAAGAGAGTCAACAACCTGACTGAAGAAAATAACACCTTAAAAAATAGACTAACTCAAATGGCAAGAGAGGCCCAAAAAGCCAATGAGGAGAATACCTTAAAGAGCCAAATTTGTCAGATGGAAAAAGAATCTGAAAAGCTCACTGAAGAGAACAATTCCTTCAGAATTAGATTGGAGCAAATGGAAGCTAATGACTTTATGAGAAATCAAGATACTATTAAATCCAAACAAATGAAAAAATAGAAGGCAATGTGAAATATCTCATTGGAAAAAAACACTGCCCTGGAAAATAGATCTAGGAGAGACAATTTAAAAATTATTAAACTACTTTGAAAGCCATGATCAAAAAGAGAACCTAGAAATCATCATTCAAGAAATTCTGAATGAAAATTGCCCTGATATTTTAGAAGCAGAGGGCAAAATAGAACTTGAAAGAATTCACCAATCACCTATTGAAAAAGATACCAAAAATAAAACTCCTAGGAATATTATAGCCAGGTTCCTGAGTTCCCAGACCAAGGAGAAAATATTGCAAGCAGCCAAGAAGAAACAATTTGAATATTGTGGAAACACAATCAAGATAACACAAGATATAGCAGCTTCTACAGTAAGTGATCAAAGGGCTTGTTATATGATATTCTGGAGGTCAAAAGAGCTAGGATTAAAACCAAGAATCACCTATCCAGCAAAACTGAGTCTAATGTTTCAGAGGAAAATATAGTCATTCAATGAGGTGGAGGATTTTCAATGATTCTTGATAAAAAAAAAACCAGAGCTGAATAGAAAAATTGACATTCAAATACAAGAAGCAAGAGAAGTAAGAGAAGATAAACAGGGAAAATAAATCATAAGGAACTTATCAAAGTTGAACTATTTACATGCTTATGTGGAAAATGAAAATTGTTATTATTATTTATGTGTAACTGGGAAATAAGATATAAAGGCACTGGGGTATAGAGATCTATCTTGCCCTACCAGAAGGTCATAGGGGGATGAGCAAGGATATAGGAGAGAGCAGACTGGGGGTTGGGGTATTCAGTGGTATCACTGTTTTGGGGTGGTGGGTAGGGGAAAGACAGGGAGAAAATTTGTAACTCAAAATCTGGAAATGAATGATGTTAACTAAAAATAAACACAAAAATTAATTTAAAAAATAATAAAATAATAAAAATAGAAAAATGCTCTAAGTTAATACTAATTGGATTAATTAAATTAAATTAATTAAAATTAATTAAATTAAATTAAAACAACTCTGAGGCACCAACTTATATTGATGAGCTTAGCTGCTCTGACAGAAAAGGAAAAAGACAAGTGCTGGAGTCGATTTGGAAGAATTAAGCTACTAATGCTTTATTGGTGGAGTTGTGAACTAGTCCAACAATTCTAAAAAATTTGCAACTTTACCCAAAGGACCATAAAACTATACTTATCCTTTGTCCCAACAATACTTTTACTAGATCTCTTTCCCAAAGAGATCAAAGAAAAAGGGGAAAGAACCCACAATACC
>CM053595.1:993101-1022966 GCA_028646575.1 Pseudocheirus occidentalis | reverse complement strand
ATATATATATATATATATATAACCACACACATACACAATCACGTTCTCCCCCCCCCCCCATATTGTCCACCAATTAGACAAAGATACTAGATGGGCACAGTGGATAGAGTACATATCAAGAGGTAAGAAAATATGAATTCAAATCTTTTCCCAGCCTAGTGATATTGGACAAGTCACTTAACCTCTGTATGGCTCAGTTTCCTAATTTTAAAATGAGAACATATAATAGCACCTACCTTCCCGAGTTGTTGTGAGGGTCAAATGAGATTGGTAAGCACTTTACCTACCTTAAAATCCTATATAAATGGTAGTTGATAATATTACCACATATTTGTGTATTAGGTATGTGTATGCATATGTATAGGCATACATGTATACATGTGTATTTATCGGTGTATACATGTGTACACATATGCCAGAGGTGGAATGTAACTCAGAATCTCTCTTCAATTCTTTGTTACAAGGATGACTTGCCAAATGGGGGAGGAGCAGGATGTATTCAGAAATTAAAATTATATAAAAGCAAAAAGTATCAATAAAAATGAGATTCAAATGAGTTATGCCAAGAAGTCTCATAACTACTAGTAGAAACAGCTTCTAAATAGATTCGGATGATCAGTGTTTGTGAAATATCCCCTCTCCCTTGTTTGATAAAATCAAAAAAGCTGCAAAAGGTGTCTGATCTTCATCTCATCTAACATCTTTTGTCATAGAATGACCTTTTATATCCAGATCATCTATCTGTTTTTCATGTCTTGTAATTTATAATGTAAAACATTCATTTAACCCTAATTTCTTCCTGCTTTTCAGTTTTCCTACAATTCTTTGCAAATAAAGAATTCTTCTCCAAGTAGATGATGTTCTTGAGCTTTTAGAACACTGGCTTATTGTGTTCAATTGTTTCTGATTCTCTTATCTAATGTCTTCCACTGTTGTACTTTTCTCTTTCTTTTAACCAGCACCAAATTTTTTAGATTTCTTATTTATAGTATAACTTGCTAGGTGAAATACAATTCTCCTTTCATTCCTTTTTTTTAAAAATTGTTTTCCTAAGTCTTTCATTCCTGCAAATAAATTTAGTTATTATTCTATCTATGTATATAAAGTGCTCCATTATTAATTTTATTGGTAAAGTGCCAAATTCATAACTTAATTTAAGTAATATCATTTTTATTGCAGTCCATTAAATGACTAGCCTTTGAATTCTTTCTGGATACCCTTCATTTCTTTAAAGAGCATCTCATATTTTGATGAATATTCTTTGAGTGTGACTTGGTTGATCAAGTTCCAAAGGGTTTTTTTTTCATTTTGTAGATGTTTTTAATGGAATTTCATTTTCTATTATTTTCTTCTAGATTCTGTTGTTGCTTTATAGAAATACTGTTCATTTTTATGGATTTATTTTGTATACTACTTTTTCATTGAATCCATTATTTGTCATAATTAGTTTCTTGTATGATTCTCTGGGATATTTTAAGCAAAACATCTTGTCATCTACAAATAAGGGTATTTTTTGCATCAAGCCCTTAAATCCTAACACAACAGAAACTCTCCAATGAAGCTATAACTGTGAGTATGACAATATTCATACTATTTGTTTCATTTGGTTATTTTGAGGAATAATCATAACAACCATTGACATTTGAGTAACCTTTTAAAGTTTTCAAAGTGTTTTCACCACGAATTGCTTTACAAGCCATAAAGCAATATGTAAATGTGAGGGACAGAAAAGTGTAGAAGGAAGATCACTGAATTTAGAATCACATAACAGGGTTAAATGTCAGTTCTGACAATTAGTACCTATGGCAAATCTCATTTCATATCTCTGGACTACGGATTCTTCATCTGTCAAATGGAAATGGGATTATCTTCAAGGTCCCATGAGCTTCAAATCTTATGGACCTATGGACTTCTTAGGAAATTATCATCATTTATATTATTGTTTCAGGTGCAGTGTCCTTCACTGTAAAATGGAAATCTTTTAGGAAAGCAAATCCCCAACCTTAAAGTTCTATAGAAATCTCGGCTATAGCTATAAATAGATAGACCTATATACAGATATCTTTATTGATATTAATGTGTCTATATTTGATGCATCTATATCTACATATTATATAGATATGGATGCTATTCAAGGCCCATCTCTGATGCTTCTGTCAGAGGATGGCTCCTGGACTGGCTCGTTATACATTTGACTCAATATGGCATTTCTAATTTTCCAGGAACTCTAGCACTTGTAAAACATAATAAATGAAAAGATGTAGACCTAGAGATTAAAGTAATCCATCTCTCCCTTCTCAGAACTACCTGCATACTTCTAGGCAGGACCATACAAATTGGTACATAATTGTTCTTTAATTACTTCAAATGTCCTAGTTTTGTTTTCCCAACTATGTTATAAGCTCTTTAGAATTTCTGTGTCCTCTAAGGCACATCACATACTGCTAGGTGTGTGAGAGGACCTCAGTCAGGACTAGATAATTAATCAAAGAAAGATTTGAATATGGAATCAAAGGACCTGGGTTTGAATCTTGACTCTGCTACTTATATAATTTATTCATTGGATAATCACCTTCCTTTTCTAGATCTCAGCATCTTCATAATGAATAGTCTGAAATGACTGCTTTCTGTTCTCTTCATGCTCTGAACTCTGTGATGTTATGATTTCTTGATTTTTAAGTATGCAAGACAGTACCCGATACTAGCAACTCAATGTAGTGCTTCATTGGCTTGAAAGATTTCCTTCTATAAACATTTATGAAGTTAGAGGCTGCATGATGTTGTGAAAAGAACACTGGAGATTGAGGTTCTAATCCTGGTTTTCTCACTCTCTTAATATGTAACTTAAGGAAAGTCTCTTTACTCATATATAAAATGATGGCATCAGGTAAGAAGATCCCAAACTCTCAACTCCAATAGGTTTGATTATGTCTGTGAGACCCCGCTTATATACACCTCAGTGAATAGAAAGCTAGTGGGGCTCTCCATTGTTTCAGTATGAGGTTGTTTAAAGGGAGCTGTCTGAGGATGAATTGTGGCCCCAGCACATTTCAGATGGTGTTAGAGGTAGCAACCTCAAGGCACCCCCCTTTTTTCAACTTACAGAACTCACATTTGAGAAGGACTAATGTTTCTTAAGAAGGTCAAAAAAGCAAAAGACCAAGAGGTTATTTAATTGAAACCCCTTATTTTACAGATGAGAAAACTTAGACCCAGAGAAGTTAAATTGTCTGTATCAAATGAGATACTTTGGTTTTGCATTATATATATATATATATATATATATATATATATATATATATATATATGGTCATTTTGTAAGCTGCAAAATTCATCTTATATACATTATTTATCATTATTTTTACTGTCATTTACTATTAACCACCCCACCCCTTCTCTACAAACCCGAGGTTCCATTGTGTTATAAAGATCATAATAAGAATAGCTCACACTAATTAAGCACCTACTCTGTGCCAGGCACTGGGTTAAGTGTTTTTCAAATATTATATCATTTGCTCCTTAACAACAACCCTGAGAAAGATCATTATCTCCATTTTAAAGATGAGAAAACTGAAGCAAACAGCAGCTAAGTGACTTACCCAAGGTCATCCAGCTAAGAAGTGTCTGAGGCTAGATTTGAACTAGGGTCTTCCTGACACCTGACCAGGCAATCTATCCATTGTACCACCTATTTACCCCTGGGTTTTCAAAATTTATGCTAGGAGGATGAGCTCTGGAGACACTAATAAACTAGAAAGATTTTCAGTCTAGTCCTAGCAAAGCACTGTATTTCTGTCATCAGACAACCTGTCTGACTGGTCCTGGACAGAAGCCTCACCACCAGAATACTATACAACAGTGTTCGTTGGCTGTAGCCACTGAAAAAGGCTATCTGCATTGAATAAGAAAAAGCTCCCAGTAATGAAATTACAGAATTTTAAAGTGTCAAAATATTAACCACTCTATGGGAGAGGTTTTATTTTCATACCTCCATATGTGAGGTAACATATCTGCTAAATCAAGGTCAAATCTCCACAGCAAAGCATTTCTTTTTTCTTTTTTAGCTTTTGGTGCCTTTTGGGGTTTTTCTATTACAAACATTTCCCTTTAAATTATTCTCTCTTCACTGAACTGTCACTTCTCACAAAGAAAGATATTTAAGCAAAATCAAGCCATATCCCAAATTCATGGGGCACCACATACGCTATTCAGTAGCTGCAGTCCCCATCTCTCTGACAGGAAGAGCAAAGTGTGTTTCATCATCAGCTGTGTGCGATAAAGATTGGCTGTTACACGCTACCTAGAATTCAAATGCTTTTTTTAGCATTGTTTTCATTTATATATTTGTGTGTCTTGTGTGTGTTATTCCCCTGGTTTGATTACTCTGATCAATGAGTAAACATTTAAAATGTTTAAAACATTTAAAATACATCTACTATGTGCTGGACTCAATTCACTGTAGCCTTTCCACATTCTTTGTTGGAATGGTTGGGGGCCAAGTGGGTGGAGCAAAGTTCAGATCTGTCCTGACACTTGTTGGCTGTGTGATGCTAAGGTAGTCAGTTGACCTTGCTCAGCCTCAGTTTCTTTATTAATAAAATGGGCATAATATAATAAGATCTACCTCCTAGAATTGTTGTGAGGATAAAATGACATAATATTTGTAAAACTTGGTAAATCTGTTAGGATTCTATAAATCCTAGTTATTATGATGGTGATATCTTTTAATTCATTGTGGTTATTCTTTTCCACAGTACAACAATATTCTATTACACTTGTACACTGTCATTTGTTCAGTCGCTCCCTAATTGATAGTCGCTCACTTTAGTTTCCTTTTTTTTTTTTTGGTACCACAAAACATTCTACTACTTAGTGTTTCTAGGGCCTTTCCTTTTGCCTCTGACCTCTTTGGGGGGCTGTACTGGTTGGGTTCCTGCATCAAATGGAAATATTTTTGTCTCATTCTATATTGTCTTCCAGAAGAGGGAGACAAAGAAGGCACCCCACCAAGAGCCGCTTATTGGCTCAGTCTTCCCAGAATTATTATTATTATTTCTTTCTTCTATCATGTTTGATCTTCTGAAGATGACTTCCCATGAAGCTTCAGGCAGTATGGCATTGTGGATAGAGCGAGGTGTCACAGACTCAGAGTAAGGAGGACATATGTTCACATCTAACCTTGGATGTGTATGGTTGTGTGACCCTGTGTTAGGTACTCAGCCACTTTGGACCTCAACTGCCTCATCTATAAAACAAAGAGACTGGACTTGACCTCCCACTTCCCAAAGAACCTAAATTCAATCCAAAGAACCTAAATTTAAATTCATGTTGTTGTTATAGTTCAGCTATTTCGGTTTTGTCCAATTCTTCATGACCCCATTTGAGGTTTTCTTGGCAAAGATATTGGAGTGGTCTGCCATGTCCTTCTCCAGCTCATTTTATAGAGGAAAACAAGGTTAAAAGACTTGCCCAGGGTCACACAGTTAGCAGTTGTCTAAGACCAGATTCAAACTCAGGCAGATGTCTTCCTGACTTCAGCCCCAGCGCTCTGTCCACTACACCACCTAGGTGTCCTGAATAAAGTTCATAGTTCTCTTGCTATTAGTGTTCTAGACCAGTGGTTCTCAACCTGTGGGTTATGTTCAATTTGTAACAATGAAAATACATCCTGCATATCAGATATTTGCATTATGATTCTTAACAGTAGCAAAATTACAGCTATGAAGTGGCAACAAAAATCATTTTATGGTTGGGGGTCACCACCACATGAGGAACTGTATTAAAGGGTCATAGCAATAGGAAGGTTGAGAACCACTGCTCTAGAGCAATCTATCATTTAGTTGTTAGTAGTTTGTAATCCTTTTTTGAGAACCTTTCTACATATCCCTCGACTATTTAACCATTAGGTAATGGCCCATATTCTTTTATATTTGGATCAATTCCCTATATATTTTAGCTATCAGGCTCTTAGTAAAGATAGTTTATGCTATGGATATTGTCACCATTTAATCACTTTTCTTATTAAATGCTTGACTAAATTTTGTTTTTGCAAAAACCTTTTAAAAATGCAATATGAGCTAAATTGTTTCTTTAATCCTTTGTAATCTTCTCTACACTTTTACTATCAATGTTCCCTTAGCTATAACTGTTATACTTATCTCATTATACCTTCCTCTGACTTTTTTATGATATCAAATGGAACCTAGTTGTAGAATATGTTGCCAGCTTCTAACCTAAACCTATTTTCTGCCAAACCACTCTCCCATTTTCCTGGTAGTTCTTGCAGTAGAGTGAGTCCTTCTCCAAGTAGGTTGTATTCTTTTTCTTTCCAAGTAGGTTGTACTCTTCGGTTTACAAAACACCAGACTATTGTATTCAGTTGCTCCTGAATTTTGAATATCTGTTTTATTGAACTTCTTTTCTATTTGTTACCCAGTATCAAATAATTTTTATGATTATTGTTTTATAATGTGTCTTGATACAGTTATACATGTAATTTTAATAACTATTTTTGAGTGACTGCTATGAAGAAAGCCCTGAACAAAGTGCTATATGAGATAGAAAGAATTGTAAGATGAGGTCTTTGATCCTAAAGAGCTTACAGTACAGTTGGGGAGACAACAAATAAACATTTCAAAAGTGTGAACTCTCACATGGAATGAAAGTTTCCATATCACCTAAAAAATAGAACATAACATATCAGTGAAAATAATTTAATCTGAGCCCATATGTCATAGATCCAGTCAAACAAGTTTTAGTTAAAACTAAGTCAGAGGGAGCCAAGATGGCAGAGTAAAAGCAGGAACTTACTTGAGCTCCCACTCCAACAACTCAAATGCCTGTTAAAAATGACTCTAAACAAATTTTAGAGCTATAGAACTCAATAAGTGACAGAGAGAAACAAAGGAAGCCTGGCAAACCAACAAGAAAGGTCTATCACACTGGGTGGGGAGTCAAGCACAGCTCCGCATGAGCCACACCACCCCGGACTCAGGGTCCAGACTGTCAAGAGAAGACTTCAGGAGAGAGAATCAGCAGCAGCTGTGGTGGTTTCCAGACTTCTCAACCCATAGACACCAAATAGAAAGTAAAAGGTCAGTAGGGAACTCCGTTGGAACTGGGGGAGAGAAGAACATGGTTTGATCCCTGCCCCAGGGTGACAAAGGTGGCAGCAGCACAGTGGCTGCAGTTGTTTGCTGCATGGCTGCCTATGGATCTCCTGGACTATAGATTGTAGGGGGACCAAGTGACTATTCAGAGAGTAATTGCTCATGCTTTGACCTGCTTGGATCTGGGTCACAGTTTTGGGTGGTAGTCCTTGAGTGATGAACACTAGCATGGCAGAGATTGTGGTGACTGCAGAGAGTACCCTCCTAAAAGCTCTGAGAGCAGCTCTAACAACAACTATGAAAACCACAACAATTTCAGACACAGCTCTCTCCACTCCGGAAGCAGAGTTCTACTATGACAAAGAGTTACAAAGTCAAGTCATTGGCTGGCAAGATGAGCAAACAGAGGAAGCTCAATCAGACCATAGAATCTCTTTGGGGGGACAAAAATGATCAAAACATGGAACCAGAAGAAGACAACAAAATCAAAACTCTTTCATCAAAAGCCTCCAAGAAGGATATGAACAGATTACAGGCCATGGAGGATCTCAAGAAAGATTTTGAGAATCAAATAATAGAAGAGGAGGAAAAATTGGGAAGAGAATTGAGAATAATTCAAGAAAATCATGGCAAGCAGGTCAACAGCCAGATTGAAGAAAATAACACCTCAAAAAATAGACTAACTCAAATGGCAAAAGAGACCCAAAAAGCCAATGAGGAGAAGAATGCCTTAAAAAAGAAATTGGCCAGATGGAAAAGGAATTTCAAGAACTCACTGAAGAGAATAATTCCTTAAAAATTATATTGGATCAAATAGAAGCTAATGACATTATGAGAAATGTAAAACAGATGCAAACAAATGAAAAAAAGAAAGAAGACAATGTCAAATATCACATTGGAAAAAAAAACACTGAGATGGAAAATAGATCCAGCAGAGATAATTTAAAAATTATTGGACTACCTAAAAACCATGATCAAAAAAAGAGACTAGAAATCATCCTTCAAGAAATTCTCAATTAAAATTGCCCTGATATTTTAGAACCAGAAGAGCAAAATTGAAATTGAAATAATTCATGAGTCACCTCTCGACAAAGATCTCAAAAAGAAAACTCCTAGGAATATTATGGCCAAATTCCAGAGTTCTCAGGTCAAGGAGATAATATTACCAGAAGTCAGGAAGAAACAATTTGAGTATTTTGGAAAGACGTTCAAAATAACACAAGATCTAGCAGCTTCTACATTAAGGGACTGAAGGGCTTTGAATATGATATTCTGGAGCTCAAAGGAGCTAGAATAAAAACCAATAATCACTTACCCAGAAAAACTGAGTACAATGTTTCAGGGGAAATGGTCATTCAATGAAATAGAGGACTTTCAAGCATTCTTGATTAAAAAGCCGAAGCAGAACAGAAAATTTGACTTTCAAATACAAGAAGCAAGAGAAGCATGAGAAGGTAAATAGGAAAAAGAAATCATAAGGAACTTATTAAAGGTGAAGTATTTACATCCCTACATAGAAAAATAACAATTGTAACTCATGAGACTTTTCTCAGTATAAGGATACTTGAAGGGAATACACACACACACATATATATGTATATATAGGAGGGTGTATGTGTGTATAAATTTATATGTTAGTGTGTCTATATGTGTGTACATTTATACATAGAGAGAGGGCACAGGATGAGTTGAATATGAAGGGATGATATCTAAGAAAAAAAATGAAGAGGTGAGAGAGGAATATATTAGGAGAAGGAGAAAGGGAAAGATAGAATAGAGTAAATTATCTCATACAAAAGAAGCAAGAAAAAAATGTTACAATAGAGAGGAAGAGTAGGAAGGTGAAAGGGAATGAGTCAGCCTTATTTTCACTAAATTTGGCTTAAGGAGGGAATAACATACACACTCAATTGGGTATCTTATCCTACAGGAAAGTAGGGGGGAATGGAATAAGAAGGGGGATGATAGAAGGGAGGGCAGATTGGGGGACAGGGAAGTTAGAAGGAAACACTTTTGAAAAAGAACAGAATCAAAGTAGAAAACAGAATAAGTGGGGGACAGGATAGAATGGAGGTAAATATAGTTAGTCTTTCATAATATAACTACTATAGAAATGTTTTGAGTAACGGCACATGTACAACCTATATTGAATTGCTTACCTTCCCAGTGGGGGTGGGTGAGGAGGGAAGAATGGAAAGAATTTGGGAATCAAAATTTTAAAAACAAATGTTAAAAAAATTGTTTTCACATGCAACTGGGAAATAAGATATACAGACACTGGGGTATAGAAATCCATTTTGCCCTACTAGGAAGTTGGGGCAGGGGGAATGGTAGAGGATAGAAGAGAGAACAGATTGTGTGAAGGAGTATTCAGCAGGCCTGCTACCTTAGGATTGGGTTAGGGGAAAGATGGGGAGGAAATTTGTAACTAAAAATCTTGTGGAAATAAATGTTGAAAACTAAAAATAAATAAATTGAAAAAAAAAGGAAAAAGGTAAGTCAGAATCATAATAAGGGTAGACCAATCAGGACTTGGTTCCAGAGCACAGATAGCATGTCCAGTCTTTCAGTAGCTTAGTTAGCAAGAATAATCAGTTAAAACAAGAAGCTATGAGTTGATGGGCTTCATGAACTTTTCCCCTTCTCCTTGCCTGTCTTTCTTATGAATTATTTCCCCAGGTCTCTGTTTCCTAGATTACTGTGCATGTACATCAGGATCTCTAACTCCTTCCTGCTAATTGTTTGTTTTATGCCACTTTGCCTGAATACCATTTGAGATAACTTCCCAATGTACAAAAATCTTCAGTTTAGTCTTTACTAACTGAAAATCCAGTTACACAAAAAAGTCACCTAGATTAGAAAGTATAAAATCAACTACTGTCTTATTGTCCATTAACTATGTCTCATTTGGGAAACCTTCCCAATTTTCAATTTATCTGAAATGCTAAAATATTTTACTGGTAGGTCACAGATTTATGGTGCTTTAACTTTTCAAAGAGCTTCCCTCCTAACAATCCTGTACAGTAAATAGCACAAATATTCTCATTCACATTTTAGAGAGGAGGAAACTGAAGACTAAAAAGTTGGGGTGACCAGACCATAGTCCCACAGCTATTCAAAGGGAGAGGGCCAGAATTCCAATAGAGGGTTCCCGCCGCCAGCTCAAGCACTCATTTCCCTCCACCTGACTGGCTCTAAACAGAATGTTTTTAGTGTAGTCTCTTTGTTTTCTACTTTCAGTTTGGGGGCACCAGTTCTGGACAGTTCTTTATGTTAGGAGTGTTATTTCAGAGTTGCAATTTTGTAGTATTTCATTTTCTTTTGAAAAGTTGTTAGTCCTTTCAATGCTGTGCACAGTTGGGTATAGCTGTTCTCCTATTGTTCTTGAGACTTTAGTTTACTGAGCCAATAACAAAAGAGATGGGGGAAAAGATTTTATGCATGAACAGATATTCATGAAAGAATCCCCCATGAAACCTCATATGACTCAAAACGGTCAGAGAATGTTGTATTTTCAGCAAGTGAAAGAGCCCTGGAATGACCTGGCTTCTAGTCTCAAATCTGCCTCTTACTGGGTACATTAGTCAAATTGTTTCACCTACCAGAGACTCAGAAATCATTTAAACTAACTGCTAGCCTTTTACTGATAATGAAAGTGAAGTTTCCATAGGCTAAAATTATGGGTTCATGTTAACAAGATGAAATACATTAGAGACAAAATGTAATATCAAGCTCTTAGGATTTAAAAAAAATAAAATATACAATTGGGGAAGCAATACATATTTAATTCAGGGGGGAAAGATCAGAGGTTTATAATGGACAATACAGTTAACACAAGCCGACAGTGTGACCTGGCAGCCAAAAAAAAAAAAACAATGAAGACTGTTTTAAGCTGTATTAATAGGAGTCTAACATACAGAAAAAGAGAAGTGAGAATCTCACTGTCCTATGCCCTAGTCAAACAACATCTGGAGTTTTCTCATCAGTTCTGAATCTTATCCACAGGAAGATCAAGTGAAGGCAAGGAACAATTATTAGGTACTATGCTAAGCACTTGGGATACAAAAAACTGAAAAAGATAATGCCTTACTGGAGTAAGGAGATCCATCCTGCCCTATTGGAAAGTTAGAGGGGCTATGGGGGAGGACATAAGAGGGAGCAGATTGGAGAGGGGTTTTACAATGGGTTTGTTGTTTTGGGGTGGGGGGTAGGGGAAAAATGGGGAGAAAAATTGTAACTCAAAATCTCATGGAAATGAGTGCCATAAAGATAAAAATAAAAAAATTCAGAGTGAGAAAAAAAAGATAATGCCTTTTCTCGTGGAGCTCACAGTCTAACAGGATGGGCAATATGCAAATAACTGTGAACAAACAAGATACTGGGAGGACAAATTAGAGGTAATGCACAGAGGGGAAGCACTAACAATAAGAAAGGCTTCAGGAGAACCTGTATCCAAAAGATGGAACTTTAGCTGAAATTAGAAGGTTGGTAGGGAAGGAGGAGGTGGAGATGAGGAGGGAGAGAATTCCAGGCATAAGGAACAGAAATTGAAGATGTTCATAATCAGGAGCTACAGTGCATAGTGAAAGGAACAGCAATAAACCAAAGTAGAGGAGGAGATTCAAAACGCTGGTAAGTAAGAAAAAATGAGATGGGAGTCATTAACCCAAAGAAGGAAAATGTTAAGGGGGAAACAGGATTTCTGCCTTAAAATATTTGAAAAGTTGTCATTTTGAAAGGGGAATTATACCTAGCCACTACTAAGAATACCCCTCAGGAAAGAGAGTGGTTGCAGTATTGAACCTGAAGCACGAAGCATCACTGACCAACTCTTTAGTGCATTTGCCAAGACCTAGAATACTTGTCAGTACAGACACAGATATGTTATAAGCCCTCTAATGATGTACAAGGACAGTCTACCAGTTGTCTTTCTGGTAAAAGTAGTGCACCATCAGGAAACAATGTTAAAATAATAGTTCACATTTTAATAGTGCTTTGGAATTTTCAAAATAATTTCATTATGATAATCATATAAGGTAAGTAGTGAAAGTACCATTATCCCATTTTACAGATGAAGGAATAGGAGCAAACAACCAAATATATAAAAGAGAGAAGTAGAAAATTCAAGTAAATTATAAGAACTTTGGATAAGGTAGGTAAATGAAAGCAAGGAACAAGGGGAGTGCCTGTGGAAACCAAATCTGTTTAATAGATAAATACCAAAATAGCACAAGCACAACTAATCCAAGGAACCAAGTAGTGACTTAGAGGGGGGAAACGTAATTAAAAATGAATAAAGGAGAGCCACAAGCATAATAATCATAACCTTTGATATAAATAGATTTTAAAATCCAATAAAACAAAAGAGTGACAGTAGATAAGAAAGTAAAATCCAACAATCTAACATATGCTGGAAATGTAAAATCAACACACATACAAAATCAAAAGCTCACACATTTAGCAGCTTCAGGGGACCTTCGAAGTCATCTAGTCTTTCTCTCCCCACTTGACATTGCTCTGCCTGGGGGCCAGAGAAGTGTCACAAAGATACAAACCTAGATCATCTGATTCCAAATACTGTACTCTTTTCACTATACCATTTTCCATTAAAAATACCACATGTCCCTAAAGTCTTCCTGTTCTTTGCTTAGGACTTCAAAATCCTTAACAATGCTTTCTGGGTTCTTTCTTATGGTATCATTTGTCCCTATATTAATTGACATTGGAACAAAATTTTCGTTTTTGAACACTCTTGAGAGGCTTACTGCTAGGTTCCTGATAAATGTTGGAATGTAGCAGACTTCTGTTATTTGTGAGAGATTGACAAATAGCCTCCTTGGCTACTCCCAGCAGGGAGTCACCTCTAATCACTACTTATCTTCTTTCTCTGATGATTTCTGGATGACAACTCATGTAATAATGCTTCCTCTTTTCATGGTAACCCCTGTAAAAGAATACCTTCATATCATACAAATAATTTGTCTACAAATGTTCAGTGACCCTTATTCCTTCTCTTTGACATATTTTTCTACCCTCCAACCTCTTGATATAAGTGAGAATCCCCTTGTGCCTCTTCAGATACCTTTTTGTCTTTGTTTCCTCCTTATTTTGCCTGTTCCCTGCTTGAAAGAAAAGTTTAATCTCAGGATCTGGAGAGTAGAGATTCATTCCTCAGTCTCTTCACTCCCCTCCAGAATAAACACCAGCTAGCACTTTGTGGTTACAAAAGTGTTCCTTGATTCTGATAGAATCACAAATATAGCACTGCTGGTCACTACAAAATGTATTCTTCAGTTGAAGCTGCTTCCTGAGCCCTTTTTATTCTTTTGCATACATCCCTTGGCTAACCTTTACAGATGAAAGTGAGCTTGGAGGTATAAAATTATTCACGCAGTTAATAAATCCCAGATTTAGCCTAGATATTTTGGCTCCTGATTCAGTTCTCATTCTATTACACTATATAACCACTCAAATTTGAATGTGGAATAGGAATTGACTGAAGTGATGGGAATCTGGTGGAATGAGCCTAGAAAGTCAGTTTGCAAGGGTGAATCCTATGAACATCAGCATTTTCAAGACAGGGTTCTCATCCTCCAAAGTTGATAGAAAACTGAAAAAAAAGACATATGCACCCTATTTAGATTATAGGATCATCTACAAAGGATAGACATTTTAACTACAAAATTCACTTAAATGACCCCCAAACTATTCTACTTGCCATAGAACAAAGATATATTTTCACTCCAAAATTAATTCAAAAGTAATACTTTATCCCTAAAACATTTCATCATTTATGTAGTGAAGTAATCAGATCACTGAAGGGAGAAAAGGAAGGGAAAATATTTTAAAACAAATTAATTTGGGGGCAGCTACATGGTGCAGTGAATAGAGCACCGGTCCTAGAGTCAGGAGGACTTGAGTTCAAATCTGACCTCAGACACATAACACAAAAAACTAGCCAAGTGATGTTGGGCAAGTCACTTAATCCCAACTACCCTATCTTCCCCCCTCTAAAAGCAAAAAAGAAAAATAATAATAATTTAAAAACAAAAAAATAACATCCAGCATGTATAGTGTTTTAATATTTACAAGGCACTTTCACATACATTATCTTCTTTATCCTTTTGTGAAATACCATGTAGCATTAGGAAGTACAATTATTATTATACCCTATTTTATAGGTAAAAAGTGATGGCAAAAAAAAATCAGAAGATGCTTGAGATTTGAATCTAAAAGAATCCTTAATGATCATTTAGTCTAGTCCTTCCCCATCTATAGGTGATAAACCCAAGCCAGAGAATGGAAGTTATTTATTAAAGGCTACAAAATTATTGAGTGGTAGTTAGGATTTGAACCCTAATCTTCTGCCCTAGAACCCAATGCTCTTTCCATGATTCTATAGCTACCTCCCTGGCAATGATTACAAATATTCTATGATAGCCTGTACCCACAGACTCAAAAAGATCTGGAACATATTTTTCCCAAGTGGATGCTGAAGGAATATTATCTTGAATTGAGCCTGAAAATGTTTAAAGGTATAATATACATTGCAGTATTTCAATTCCTTGGCAAACTTAAAATTAGTTGGTTCCTGGCACTTTTAAAATATGACTTGATTTGTAATATCATTTATTTCAATAGGATTTTAAAAGTTCTCTTATAATCTATTAATGGTGAAACTCTAGTTCAGAAATGCTATTTTATTTGTGATATGAACCTACTTGAGTTTTTTCTCCTAATAATATCCAGAATGTAATTCTGCCCCCAGCTGGTTAAAACATCTGTGACATCATAGGGAAACAGGGAAAGTTGGAAACATTGTTTAATTTTGGGAATGACAAGTACGATTTGTATGCGTAGAGTGAGGGATCTAATTTAGGGAATGAATGCCCCCAAACTATAAAGTGGGTTAAGTAAGTGTATAATGTACTTTTTTATTCCAGTACTAAAATCTGGGGGAAGGGGAGCTTATTTCAGAAAGCAAAATCTCCTGTGATTCTTCCTTGGGTAGTTTACCATTAATGAAGTATTGATTGCCCATCTATGATAATTGTACCATCTGTATCAGATCAACCTACAAATGGAGAGTTAATAAAGATTACTATCACTGCTAAGATCTATGGCCAAAGGTATAGACAATGCATTAGAATCTGTCTTCTTAATGCACTCTTGTTTTTTCCATTACTTTTTAAATTTATTAGTCCCTGCTCATTCAGTTTTACAAGGGGGCTGTTGGGCATCCATAGTGGTTCACATCCCTTTTGGCCTTTGTTTTGTACACAATAATCATTTCTTGGCTCAAGGAAGTACAAAGAAGCTAAGAAGCATGGGCGTTCACACTCCCTCCCTAGTTTTGCTTTATCCCTGACTTGTACATTGTCACAATGCTGATTCCTTAGACTGTGAGAATGAGGATGCCAAGGTTCAGAACAAGCTCTTCATCCAGAACTAACTGGTCCCCAAGCATGGCTGTGCTCAACGTAGTCATAGGATTTAAAGTTGACGAATGTCTTAGATTTCATCTAGCCACTACATTCTTTCCACAAGTATAGAAGCTGAAGCACAGAGAGGGGAAGGGATATGCCTGTGCTCATATAGGTTCCAATCAACAAATTAAAAAAAACTTTTAGTAAACCATTGCAATGTACCAGACACTGTGCTAAGCACTGGGAATACAAGGATAAACAGTAAGCAGTCCCCACTCTCAAGGAGGTTATATTTCATGAGGAAGACAACATGTACATGTGTGTGTATCTATATCATGTGTATCTATATAAATACAAGGGGATTTATTGGGGTCATGAACCTCTTGGGCCATCTGATGAAGCCTATGGACTCCTCAGAATTATACTTTTAAATGTATAAAATAAAAATATACAGGATTA
This sequence comes from Pseudocheirus occidentalis, assembly GCA_028646575.1. Classification (NCBI taxonomy): domain Eukaryota; kingdom Metazoa; phylum Chordata; class Mammalia; order Diprotodontia; family Pseudocheiridae; genus Pseudocheirus; species Pseudocheirus occidentalis. The sequence goes on along the minus strand of CM053595.1, from coordinate 1,006,972 downwards.
CAAAGGAAACCAACTATATTGAAATAAAGATGCCATTTTACCCCCACCACAGTCATGACCACACCCTATTAGTGGTGTGGCGCAAAATCTATTAGTGAACTCCAGGTGAGGCACCTGCTCTAAAGACTGAGAAGGATCAGGCACAGTTTTGTGTTTAAGGTGACAATTGAGCTATGCCTATAATGGATTCAGAAAGAGACAGAGAAGGCTGGGGGGGGAGGAATGGGAGAGAGGAGGGAGGGAGAGAGAGACTGAGAAAGTCAGAGACAGAAAGAGAAGGAGAAGTGAGAAGGAAGGACAAAGACAGAGACTTAGAAAGAGATGGAGACAGAAAGATAGAGAGGAAGGGGAGGAGTATATTTCAGGAATGGGACAATTATACAAAAGCACGGAGGTGGGAAATGGAGCATCTCATGTAAAAAAAAATTGTAAGAATTCAATCGCAGATTCTGGCTCCAAATCCAGCACATTTCCCTATTACATGAGGCTACATTAATTAAACATAAGGATTCCTCAAGTGAGCATAATACATTAGTGTGTCTTTTTTCCTTTGAGTCACATAACAACACTTTGAAACAGTAAGTGCAGGAAGCAAGATTCCTATTTTAAAGAAAGAAACTGAGGTTCAGAAGCCAAGGGACGCAGCAGACCCACTGATTCATTTTCCAGTGCTCTTTCCCTTACACCATGCTCCAGAGAAATACCCTCTCTCCAGTTAGGTGCTATAAACAAATGAAAGAGAATACAATTATTGTGTTTAAGTAGTGTATCATCTAAATAACAAGCACAATGAATTATACAGTGCCAGTTCTTCCTGGTAACTCTTCTTCATTATTTATTTTAAAAAATTTAACTTTTGAGAAATTTATTTAACCATCCAGGGAATTTTTGTTTAAAATGAAAACAAAATACATAAAAACCTATTTGTGTTCTTGACAGCAGCAATAAGAGATAAAGCAAGATAGACCATTCCTAGAATGCAAAATACATGCACTAAAGGGGGAATTAGAATTATCTAGTTCAAAACTCTTTACTTCACAGAAGAGGAAACTGAGTCTTTGGAAGGTTTATTAACTTATCCAGGGTGACCAAGCTAATTAACAACAGACAGGCACAGAATCAGATTTGTCAACTACAGTTTAATGCTTCTTTTTTCTCCCAACATGTTGGCTTCATGTGTCAAAATTGTACTAAGTAATCAAGGAGATGCTGAATCTGAGTCTGCAGATTTGCCATTAAGCCCTGGTTCTCATACCACCTGGCTGTGTGACCTTGCCCAAGTTTACTTACCTCTCTGAGTTGGTTTCTTCATCTGTAAAATAGAGAAAATAAAACTTGCACTATTTTTCTCACAAGTGTCTTGTAAGGAAAGGCTTTGTAAACTATCAAAGGCTCAAGGAGTGGAAGCTATAAATTATTTTCATTATTATTCTCCACTTTGTAGCTATGGACATAAATTATGAAAATAAAAAAGTTATGGCATAAAGAGGGAGGAAAAGAGGAGTCACCACAAATAGGCAAAGATAAAGAATGGGCTCGAGCTTTCTCCTTCCACCCAAAGATGAAGGGGGCACATGCATTGAACCTCTTTTCTGGACCTTGGTTTCTTTGAGTGCTATGAAGAACAGAAGATCTGGATTCAGAAGGCCAAGGTTTGAGACCCAGCTCTCTCCTCCTGACTACCGTCAGTTTGAAAAGTCCCTTTATTTTTCTGACCCTCAGTTTTCTCGTTTGTAAAATGGAGATGACAACATCTGTAATACTCACACTGCAGATTTGTTGTTAGGATCAAATGGGACTCATAAATATTCATGTAATCTATAAATAATATAATGTAATCTATAAATACTGTGTGAAAACAAGTTATTGTCAAGCTACTGGCTATAAAATGGAGACGATCTTTTTTTGTCCCACCTGCCTTCCTTTTTCCATAGTATTGTTTCAATCAAGCAATAAATATGTATTGAATGTCTTTAAGCTGGGTCACATGTGCTGTGAGTCATATAGAGATGAATAAGCCAGTCTATGCCCTCAAGGAACTTTGAGTCCAGCAGGGGACCGAGCAGGCAGAACCAGAGCCCAAGCTCACACTTAGTTGTAGCCTGTCTTCTCAGGGCTTTTGGAGTTCAGAGGGAGATCAGTGAGGATTGCAGTGATCAGGTAAAACATGAGAATGTATTTTAAAAAGTTAAAAGAGATATGCAAATGTGATGATGATTTCAAGGTTGGCATCCTGACTGTAAGCATAACTCAAGTTCACCCAGAGGGCTGGGAAGGGAGTCGGGGGGAGTTGCTACTGAGAGATAATGCCTATTTCTGTGCTCTGCCAAAGGACTAGATTCATCATTCCTGGGGGGGGGGGGTGTGACAAGTAGCACTCTTGCTACCACACACAGAAATGCACTCACATGCACATACACACAAGTGGGCCTGAAACATGTGAATGGCAATAAGAAGTCAGTGGAGAAGATTGGGTAGGTTGGATAATCATGGAGAAAAGACAGAGGGGATTGTGAGGGAGCACATTAATGTGACTTTAACTATTGCTCTCCCCCAAGTCCATTACAGACAGAAAAAAAAAGCTGAGGGCTTTGAAGAGGGTGGGATAGGAGTGAGGAACTGGGAGGAAAGTTCTTCCCACTGTGTAGAAAACTGATTGTAACCACAAAGGTTGCAAGCTCCCTTAACAGAGAACTATAGCCTGGGAATGCCTCCCTATGGTGAAAATAGTGCTTGACTTGGATTCACTGTATTAAAGAGCTGACTTTGGTTTCCTTCCGGTCCAAAACATATACTAAAGGAATCTTCATTATGGCAGAGACAAAAAGTGGTCATTCTCTGCTTAAAGACCTTGCAGGAAAGGGAACTCACTACCTCATCAGCACTCATTTCCACATCTGGATAGATCTAATGGGGAGGGCTCTTTTTCCCTGACCAGTTTCAGTCGGCCTCTGCAGCTTGCTCCTGGTTCTGCTCTTTGGAGACAAATAGAACAGATTTAAACTTTTCTCCATATGAGAACCATTAAACTTCTTGAAGACAGCTAGTATCTCAGCTGTGGTGAGTCTTCACTTCAGGCTGAATATGTCCAGTTTCTTTAGCTAATCCTACTATGACATAGACTCGTCACTGATCACTATCCTGGCTCATCTCTTCTGGACACACTCTAACTAATAATTGAAGTCCTTGTTAAACCATGGCGCAAGAACTGAACAGAACATTATAGATGAAGTCTGATGAAGGAATGGTATAGTGGGCCTAGAAGCCGTACATTTCTTAACATAGTTCAAGGTCACAAGTAGCTTTTTTTTTTTACAACTGCATCACACTACTAACTGGTATTGAGCTTACAATCCACTAAACCCTGAGATCTTTTACAGAGAAACCACTCATGCTTCTGGTATCTCGGAGTAGGGAAGACGAATTTTTGTTCCCAGTTGTAGGCCAAGCCTGACTCAAGCCAAGTTCAAGTAGAGGTTTAGAAGGAAAGAAGATGCTAATAGACCATCTAAGAGTTAACAAAATGATAGTTTGGAAAATACCTTCAGTAAAGTGAAAGCATTGATCCAGTTGGATGCAGTGACCCTGGTTCTGCGTTGGCCAAGCTGGTTGATCAATAAAAGGCCTGACGGAAGATGCCATCATTCCTCATCTACTAGCTATTTTATCTAGGCTCCAAGGAAGCTACCCCAGTGGCCTATACCTTAATCCATGGGGTCAGTTAAGAAAAAGTTTGCCCAGTCTGTGTGTTAGGAAAAAATGACTTCACAGAATTGGTAAAACTTCGAATTTGTTCCACTGAATTTTATCTTATTGGAGTTTAAATGCTCAATGTTTTAGTCTGATGCATTTCATTTGGATACCGGTTCTGACATCCTTCACAATTTTGTGTCATATAGGAATTTGATGAATATGTCTTCTATGCCTTAAGACATTAATAAAATGTCAGATGCCACAGGGTCAAGCATAGATCCTTGAGAGACTCCACTGAAGCAACATTGGCTCTTCTGCTACATTGACAATACATGATTCACAACTCTACCAAACAGCTCCAAATTTGCATATAGATCATTGTATTTTCATCTAACCAATATCTCTTCATGTTCTTATGAGAATACTCTGAAATAGTTTATCAAAAAAACTTTCTTTTAATCTAGCTTTAAAAATATAGCCACTTCTCCCCCCCTATTAACTCCTTTAGCAACCCTATCAAAATAGGAAATGAGGTAAATAATAGAATACACTTCATCTTGATGAAGCCAGATTTGTTCTTCAAAATCACTATTTCACTTTCTAAATGTCTTCCAAACACCTCTTTAATGATCTGTTTTAGAATTTCTACAGGAATTGAAATCAACTTCACTGACCTTCGATTGTAGACTGTTCTCTTACCTGCTTTGAAATTTGGGGTATTTGTCCCTTTCTTTTTTTGCCAAATTTTTCTTTTTATTATTATGAACTGAACAAAAAACAATAATTTGCACACATAAAGGGAAAAAAAAGATTGTATATGACAATGCAAATCTCCATTATGTCTATTATATTGTTTTTATATAACAAAACTAATAAATACAACACAATGGTTTGGTGTCATTCTGTTCTGTTCTGTGAATTTCTTACCTGTGACTCCACATGTATTTTTGCATTTTTTCATTATTTTTCTAAAATAACCCTTTTAGAGCTCTATTGATATATTGAATCTGTATTAATTTAGGTAGCATTGTCATTTTGTTTTATTAATATTATACAACAATTAAATTCTATCTTCATTTTGGTGAGGTGTTTTATAGTTGTTTTTATAAAGCTTCTCTATTTCTTGATAGATGGACTCTGGGACATTTTATAAATGATGTGATTTTTTAATCATCTTTTTCTGCTGAGTTTTGTTGAAGAGATACCAAAAGGCTAATAAAATTATTTTATATAGCAAGAAACCAAGATGAAGTCATTATTGTTTCAATGAATTTTAGTTTAGTTTTAACATTTTCTCATTAAAACATTGTAATCTGAAAAATATGATCATTTTGGCTCCACATTTTCCACTTGTTCCCTCAATTTTTTCCCTTATAGCTATAAGTAACATTTATTTCAAATACTATATCAGATAATAGTGGTGATATTGCATATCCTTGTAGAAGTGGTCAAAATATTTTTTCATCTGTTAATGAATTAATGTGGAGTTTTTGTTTTGCCACAATCATTGTAATATTGAACAACTTTGCATTCTTGATATAAAACCCAGATAGTCATGGTGTATAATCATTTTAATATGTCATATCCTCTTTGCTAATATTTTATTCAATATTTTTGTATTGATATTCTTTAAAATATTATTATATATATTTCTTTCCATTCTTTATACCTTCATGGTTTAGTTACGAAAACCATATTTGTTTCATAAAAAAGAATTTGGAGTGGTTCTTTCTTTTCCTGTTTTAGCAAATAACTTATGCAATATTGAAATTAATTATTCATTGAATATTTGATATCATTAACTTGTAAGTCTGTTTAGTCCTGGATGAGGTCTTAAACTTGAGAGTTTATTTATGGCTATTGTATTTTTCTGATATATCATTAAATTTTCTATTTCTTATTCTTTAATCTACATATTTCATTCTTTTGTGAATATTTATCCATTTTGATATCAATCTTATTAGCATATAATTGAGTAAAATAATTTTTAACTTTATTTCTCTTCCTCTTCCTTTTCATTTTCTTTCTCCTCTTCTTCCTCCTTCCCCTCCTACTTCTTTTGTTCTTCTTTTCTCTCCCTTTCTCCCGGTGTGTTCCATAAATCCATTATATTTTATTATATTGTCTATCATCTTTACATTTTAAATACATTTTCTGTTCAATTTTAAATTATGTATTGGACTCATTAGTTATGATTTTGGACCCACTAATTCTTTATTATTAAAATATTTAGTCTTTGATGTTAAAACCTTTCTTCACATTTTCTCTGTTAATTATAATTTTTTCTATGTTGTGATCAGTGAAAGATGTGACTAATTTTTCTACTTTTATACATCGTTTTTTATATATGTGTTATGCATAGCTAAAAAAAATATTAGATTTCATTCTACTCCCACTCCATAATTGCCAGAGATTTATCACATCTAACTTTGCTAAAATTCTGTTCAGGTGCTTATCTACTTTTTTGCTGATTTTTTTTTGTTGAATCTCTTTAATTCTGAAAGAGGGATGTTTATGTCCCTGAATTTGTTCTAAAATTTCTTATCATCTCATAGAGTGACTGATTTTTGTTTGCTCCATTCTATTTTTTCTGATAATCCACTACTTGGGTAATGATTTCTACCTTCTGTTCTAAACTGTTTATCCTCCTTCCACTAAAAACAAAACAAAACAAAACAAAAACTCTTACTTAACTTCTTCCAGGTATTCTTGCAGTCCTGTGGTCAATTTTTTTTCTTCTGAGGCTTTGCCTCTATTTGTTCTTCTTCTGGGTTTACCTATTGCCAATATCTTAATTCAGTGAGTTTTTTTTCCAATGTGTTTAATATTAATCCTATTTACTTGTATCTCCAGCCATCAGTTCCTTATTTGGGTTTTTGTGCCAGACTTTTCCCCTTTCATGCACCCTTTCATGGCAGGATTATGTTTTATTTGGTTTTATCTCACATTTGAAGGTTTTCTGACACTGGCTTCTACCTCTTCTGCTATTTCTGTGCTCAGAGGTCTAACAAACTTCAGGACCCTCTAGAGTATTAGAGCTTCAGGTTTCAAGATTCAACAGATTAATTCAAGTCAAAGTATATAAGGTTCCCTTGAAGCATACCAAACCAAAACCTGCAAGGTTTCCAGTCTTCTAGGGCATTCATAGTCATATCAGGCATTAGATCTTCCTAGATCACTGGACAAAACATTGCAATGCTTCAGTCGTTTTTACCTACACTTAGGCACACTTGGTGCTTACCTGGTGGCATCTTTCTCCTAGAGCTTTAAGGCTTCTTGTTTTCATTCTATATAGTACTGGGAGGTAATTTTTGGATTTCTTGATCATCATTCTATGTGGTGTCCTTTTTGATTTTTGATTGAGTATTTGAGGGAAAGTTGATTCTCATATGATTTTTTTACATTACCATCTGATCCTATAATTTCCCTCCAGTCTTGAAGCATCTCTCATATTTTCCATGATCTTTCAAACTGACAGTGTGAATTTATGATTAATTAACAAAATTATGAAATGGGGAAGGCACACCTGTTGTTGGTGGTGGTGGGGTTTTTTTTTGAGGACTCGCCAGGAAAAGCAGTGGGAAGTAAGACTGCAATCACACTTTAATCAGGTACAGAGGGTGTAAGGGGCCAGAGGAAGGCAAATACAGCAAAATAATGGTAGGCTGTGTGAGGACAGGTAATGGAGTAGTCCAGGAAGACAGTTAGTGTGGGAAAGAGGATGGGGAGGGGGAGAGGCACAGTGAATCACTCATGTACCTTGGATTAAAATTGGGAGTTCTTAGTACCTTGGATTCAATATAGATAGGAGAGGGCTCAGGGAACAGGTACTTGAGGTCTCATTTTTATAGGGCTTTTTTGGGGAAAGAGACTGACTTTTATCTGTGTCACCTTTGGGTTAATTCATTAATATATTCAAATCATCTCAAAGCTGTCATTAAAACTTTAAAGTTAACATATCTGTGTCATCTCAACATTAGCAGCACCATTTGGTGTGTTGTTGATCTTGCTATGGATGTCTGGAACTTATCTGAGATTTATGCATCATAGGCCCAAAAGGCCCAGGCAGCAAGGTCTTGACTGCTTCCCCTGATTTGGCACATATTGAAGGATGTGATTTTTGGTTAATATCTGAACAGTTAGCAAATTGTGCTCCTTTGATCTTTGGTGTGTTTTGTATGTGACTTCTAAGTTCCCCCTTTGAAATCCTATTTCTCACCATTGCTATTTTTTAAAATTACTTAATTATTTATTTTCTTGTTTACATCATTTGTTTCCACCAGATTTTGAGTTACAGAATTTTCTCCCTGTCTTTCCCCCACCCCCATCACTAAAATAGCGATCCCTCTGTAAAGCCCCTCCCCCCATCTGCTCTCTTCCATGTCCTCCCCAAACACCCCTCTTACTATCTGGTCAGGCAGTGAGGGTCTCCCTACCCCTGTACCTGTATATCTTAATTCCCAGTTACATATAGTTAATGATAATAATAATTATTACACACACATACACACACACACACACATATATATATACACACACACACATACATATATACATATTTTTTTCTTGACATCTGATTGTAGAGCTTTAAATTCTGGATTCCCTCAGTTCCTCGCTTGTCACAAACCCCTACTGGAAGGACAAGCAATTCAGTACAGGCTATACATGTGTAATTACATAGGACATCTCCACAATGGACATATTGTGAGAGGCTGATTATATATCCCTCCTTCTTATCCTACCCCCCCTTGTTCTATTCTCTACCTTGTCACTGTCCCTTTACTGAAGTGTGTGCTTCCAGCAACCTTCCCCCAGACCCTGCCCTCCCCTCCATCATGCCGCCTCTCATCCCCGTCCCCCCTACTCTCCTGCGTGGCAAGATACCCAGTTTAGAGTTTATTTGTTCCTTCCCTAAGCTAAATTCAATGAGAGGAAATGAAAGTAAAGTTGTAAGTTATCCCTTGCCTTTTCCATACGGGATGATTAAATCCATTTTGTCTCTCCCTGTCTCCTCTAATTCTAGTTCTCTCCCACCACAAAATTTCACCTTTTAAAGGATCATCCCTTCATATTCAATTGATCCTGTGCCCTCTATGTACACAAATACACCTATACTCAGATATGTATTTATATGCATATATGCCCTCCTGTATAGACATATGTGTAGGTATAAATATATATACATTTGTATTCCCTTCTCCTATCCTCATACTAAGAAAAGTTTCATAAGTTACTCTTATCATTTCTCCATATTGGCATGTAAATAGTTCAACTTTGAGAAGTTCCTTATGATTTCTTTCCCATGTTTACCTTCTCATGCTTCTTGTGTTTGAATGTCAAATTTTCTGTTCAGTTCTGTTTTTTCAGCAAGAATGCTTGAAAGTCCTCCACCTCACTGAATGCCCATATTTTCCCCTGGTACATTATTCTCAGTTTTGCTGGGTAGGTGATTATTGGTTTTAATCACAGCTCCCTTGATCTCTGGAATATCATATTCCAGGGTCTTTGATCCCTCAATATAGAAGCTGCCATATCCTGGGTTATCCTAATTGTGATACCACAGTATTCAAATTGCTTTCTCCTGGTATTCTGTAATATTTTCTCCTTTAACTGGGGATTCCAGAACCTGGCAATAACATTTCTAGGAGTTTTGTTTTGGGGATCTTTTTCAAGAGGTGATTGATGAATTCTTTCAAGTTCTATTTTGCCCTCTGGTTCTAAAATATCAGGGCAATTTTCCTTGAGAATCTCTTGAAGGATGCTTTCTAAGCTTGTTTTTTTTATCATGGGTTTCAGGTAGACCAATAATTTTTAAATTGTCTCTCCTGGATCTATTTTCCAGGTCAATGGTTTTTTCAAGGGGATATTTCACATTACCTTCTATTTTTTCATTTGTTTGTATCTATTCAATATTATCTTGATTTCTCATAAAGTCATTAGCTTCCATTTGCTCCACTCTAATTTTGATGGAATTATTCTCTTCAGAATGCTTTTGAGATTCTTTTTCCATCAGGCAAAATCAGATTTTTAAGGTATTCTTCTCATTGGCTTTTTGGACCTCTTTTGCCATTTGGGTTCATCTGTTTTTTAAGGTGATATTCTCTTCAGTCAGGTTGTTGACTCTTTCTTGCATCATTCTCATTTCTCTTCCCAATTTTTCCTCCACTTCTCTTATTTGGTTTTCAAAGTCCTTTTTAAGTCAATCTATGACTTGCAGCAAATCTTCATGGTTTTTGGAAGCATTTTATGTGGGAGTTCTGACTGTGTTGTCTTCCTCCCACTCCATACTTTGATCCTCTTTGTTCCCCCAAAAAAGATTCTAGAGTTTGATTACTGTTCTTACTTTGCTCCCTTCTTCTCATGTTGGCCAGTCAATTACTTACTTGATTTTTTAGCTCTATGGAACTCTGCTTCTGGGGTGGCAGGGGAAGCTCTTTCCCAAATAGCTGGGGTTTTCACAGCTGCCAGAGCCATTAGTTGGGTGCTGCAGCCTTCACCAGCTTTGGTTTGCTGAAAACACACCCCAGGACTACCACCCAAGACCATGATCCGGATCCAGGCCACTCAATGCAAGAACCCTTGGCCTTTGATCAACTGCTTTTGCCCCCCTGCTATCCACAGGCCAGGAGCTCTGAGGCAGCTGTGTTGGGCTGCTTCCTTGCCCTGGGGGCAGTTTGGCAGGACTGCTTTTTTCCCCAAAAAATTTAGCTTGAATTCCACTGACCTTTCTCTTAGCCTTTTTTTTCCAGGCTTGATAAATGTGGAGATTGCCCCAGGTGCTGCCAATCCACTCTCCAGTAGGCTCCAGCTGCAGCTTTTCCTGACCACTTTGGGACAGGCTGTGGTTCTAGGCTGGGCTGGCCTGGCTGTGGCTCCCAGCCTGTCACGATGAGCCCCTTCTACTGAGCTGCCTTCAGGGAGAGATGTGTTTCCTGTATTTTTGTGGGATTTTGAGCCCTAAAATTTGTTTAGAGTTGTATTTTCTGGGTATTTAAGGTGCCTGTGTGGGAGCTGCAAAACTTTGCTATTTCTCTGCCATCATCCTTGCTCTGCCCCCCCCTCAGCATAGCTATTTTTTATTAGTTAACTTGTAAATATAATTCCTATACTTACTAGAAGGGAAGTGGGGTGGTTGGGGGACCAGAACAAGATAGAATTTTAACACAAAATTTCTCCACAATCACATTGGCCAGTTATTTCCATTCCTGAAGATATACTTCACCCAGAGTCAGATGGTAACCTGAATTAATCTCAGGCAACTAAGTGCTCTCTCATATTTCTTTACTTAATCCTATAGACATGGCCCCATACTCTAGAGCTGGAAGAGAAAAGGTCATTTAATCCAACCTCCCTCGTTTTGCAAAAAAGGAAAATCAAGATACTTGAAAGATAAGTGACTTACCCAATGACACATAAATGATAAGGATCAGAGTAGGATTTGAGTCCAGATATTCTGACTCCAAAGTCAGTGCTCTCTTCACATGTTACAAGTGATTTTTCCACTGCAAATGACATTCTCCTTGGCAAGGAAAACATAAGGAAAATAAGAATTGGGTAATTTTGCTTTCTGTCTCTTGTCTCTTATCCCACCCACCTCAATCAAAGGTTCTGTCCTTTCCATGATACTTCTTTTTCTCCCATTATAGTCCCCAAATACCACTTTTGCTGTCCTTAGCTTTTCTTGGCAAACTTATCTCATTGTGAGCTCATGTTTTCCTGACTGTTGTTGTAGATCATTCCATGATCTTAAACCCATCCTGTTACTTGGTCTTGTTTCCATCTTCTATGCTACTTTTTCAAATCCAAGTTTCTTGCTAAGTGCCCTTGATGTTTGCATTGGTCTCCTCAGACAAATTCCATTTTTCCTTATTGGGATTATTTTCATTTCTGCCTTTAAGATTTCTCATCTTTGAGCATTTCCTACCCCTACTGGGTTAATTTTCCCTTTTATATTTTATGCTGAGATCCTACCTATATTCCCTTTGAGCCTTTTAGCATCTTCTTTCCCCAAATCTAAGGTGCACATCATATCATACTTAGATTTTTCTCTCCTCTCACAAAAATGCTAGAAGGAAGTGGTCACTTCCGCCACAGTTCTTCCTGTAAGAATCAGATCTAGAATACAACTTTCCCTATCTCATACCTCTACCTTGAGAAGAATTAAAATATCTCTAAGGAAAGTCAAGAAGTCATTGATATGCTTTTGTTAAAGATAGACAGAGAACTTATGTCTAGATAACTGAAGTCCTCCATAACTACTCCATCACGTCTTTGTGCCAGGCTTGGGATTTGTTGCCCAAACTCTTCATCTATTTATTCTTATTGTCCATTTTGCCTGTAGCATATACTTCAAAGACAAAAATCATTGTTTTGTCCTTCCATTGACCATTTAAATACTCTTCAACATGCTTATCCCCTCTGGCTCTTGGATTTTCTTGTATGAATACATATTTTAAATATACAATAGTATTTCCCACTCACATAGACACACAAGCACATCTTTTGTCTATCCTGTTTCTTTTGAATAAGATATGTCCATCTGGAGCCATGGTCTAGTCATGGGTTTTATCCAAATGCATGTTAGTAAATGTTTAACAATTGTCAGTCAAAAAAATGAACACATACCACACTTTAAAGTTTAATGTCAAACTGACATTTTCTCATTCAGTTTCTTAAGTCTAGACAATCAACAAAACAATAAACAAAGTCTTGATTTGCAGTGTTTTCTTGGACATAAATACTCACACTGAAAGTTTAACAATCAGCTCTGAAGAGCAGGTTGTTGCTTGCCCTGGCACACTCCTGGTTTCATTCCACCATGTGTCAGTGATATCTATGAGGTCAATTTTGTATCCTTGCATTTGAACCACTAGTTCCTCTTGTTTCTCAACAAAACTGTTTAATGTATATGGACATTTAAAACGGTGAGCTTTACTACCAATTCCTTCCTTGTTTTGTGTCTCATGAATTTTCTAGGTATGTCAGTTGCTATTTGCCTTCCTTCTTTGCAGCTATTCTCTGTGAGGTCTTATATAATCTATCTTCTTCCTATCTGTGTGGCCTTTGGACAAGTCTTTTAATCTCCCTAGTCTTTAGTTGCATCAAACTGAGGAAATGCAGAAGTCAGCCTAAGTGACTTTAGAGGCCCCTTCTAGCTTCAGAGCGATTACCTTGTGCAACATGGATTTTATTTAAAACATTTTTGTTTATAAAGATTTTTGGACTGGTTAAGACGAGTCAAAAGATCTGAATTCAAATCTCCACTCTTTCAGTTACTCCAAGTTGGAATTGTAGATGAGTTAATTAACCTCACTAGACTTCAGTTTATTCTGTGAAATGGGGAAATTGGAATGGTCATGTGAGTGAAGGAGAGTAATATATGCCAATGCTAAGAAAAAATGGAGTCAGATGCTGAAGAGCCATAAATGCAAGAGATTTGTTTGTATTTTATCCTTGAAATAATAGGGAACACTGCAATTACTAAGCAGTGGGGGTGACATGGTCAAACCTGAATTCTAGGAATATCACTTCAGCTTCTAGGTGAAAGATATATTAGAACAAGGAAAGGCACGAGGCAGAAAGTACAATTAGAAGGCTAATACAAGAGATCAAGAGAAGAACAATGATGAGGCCTGCACTGGGAAGTGGCCATGTGAGTGGAGAGAAGAAGGTTGTGAAAAGTCACGGGGATGTAGTAATACCAAGATTTAGCAAGTGATTTGCTATGTAGGGTGTGAAAGTATAAAGAGTCAAGGATAACACACCAACTGGGAACCAGGGTGACTAAAAGCCTGGTGACTCTGAAGAGAACTATTTCAGTTGAGTGATGGTTGTATCTAAATGGCAAAGGGCTTGAGAGAGGAGAAAGTGCAAACAGCTAATGTAGATAGCTTTTTTCAAGACATTTGGGTAAGAAAGGAAGGAGAGATGTAGAAGTATAGCGAGGATCATAGGATCTCTTTTGTTTTAACTATTGAAAGAGAATTGTTAGTATCTGTGGGCAGGAAAGAGATCGTGACATATAAACGATGCTATGGAGAGGTTTCATTTTTGTTTGTGTGTTTGTTTGTTTTGCTGGAGGAGATGGGGAAAGGTAGGTTCAAAGATAAATACAGAAAGATTAACCTTTCTGAGGTGAAGAGCTGTGTCTCCACCATAGAACTGAGTAAAGAAGGAGA
>CM053595.1:967818-992601 GCA_028646575.1 Pseudocheirus occidentalis | reverse complement strand
GTCTCTCCCAAAAAACTCTAACTCACTTCTTCAGCCCAGCTCCCAGATGCTGAGACAATCCTGCTTCCTCCAAAAGAAAAATTCCAATTCTGTCTCTCTGTCTCTGGAATTCTTCTTTATATACACACACTGGCCTCCTGTCTCAGCCAATTCCCTTCTTCCATGTCAACAGGGGAGTTCACACCTTCTCAACAGTGGACAGGGCTCACACCTTTCATAAAGAGCTCACCTCTTCCATACTTAGCCCTAAGTTACTAAGTGCTAAGTATTTGCTAAACTGATTGCTGTTACAAACTCTTACTTGTTTTTCCAAATCTTTTTTGGAGCTACCCACTCTTGCAGAATGATTGTAACTGTGGCTAGGATGTGCTCTGCACTGAAGCTGCAATAATCACCTGTCCACTCACCTGTCCAATTCAACATTTTTCCTCAGTGAGAGAATTCCTATTGATAGGTTTGATAAAGAACAAAATATCCAGACCTTCTTATTTCTCTCAGAATTTATGCTTTTCTCCTGGTTGCACAGATAAAGGATCATAGATTTAGAATTGTAAAGGGCTTTAGAAGTCATTGAATCTAGCCCTTTTGTTTCATGGATGAAGGAACTAAAGCCAAAAGAAATCACATCACTAATAGTATTGTACTACAAATAAGAGTCTGAGGTGATAGTTGAACCCAGCTCTTCCTGACTCTAAGTCAATGAGGTGTCACCAAGGTATATATTCTTATTAAACAAGTGGCAGCCTCCAAATAGGAAGATGGTGATGATGATGATGATGATGATGATGAGGATGATGAGGATGAGGATGATGAGGATGATGATGATGATGATGATGATGATGATGAAATTATAGACCATGACCCTACATTGCTTCAGTCAAAACATTTTTAAAGTGTTACATGATATGGCATATCCTTGCTTTTTCTTACATGGATCCAAGTTCTTGGATCCTAAAACATAAATGAGAGTAACAATTGAACTCAGATAGTTATTAGGTCTTGACAGCAAAAAAAAAAAATAATAACTTTGTGATTTAAACATTTCCACAAACCCTCACATCTAAACTATAAAGCAAAACAGCATGAACACAGTTCCCCAAGTCACCAAGAGTGATCCTTACTTGAGGTAATACTCAAAACCTGCTGCAATAAAGCCATAATTAACCTTAACTACTTTTCTTAGCCTCACTAGAAACAAATGCATAGAGCCTTGTCCCTGTCACAGCCACTGTCTCGGAGGCCCAGTGACTGAATGCAAAAGGGGTCAGATAGGTGGTGAATCTGGGGACTTTCCATTCAATAAACATTCAGAAAGCATTTTTAAATAGATACAAAGTACAGACTACTGTGCTAACCAAAGAGAGAGCTATGGAGTTTAGCAAAGACATGACTCCTGTGCCCCTTGAGCAGATAATGCAGCAAAGATGTAACCACTGTATGGGGTAGTCACCCACACTGTAACAATTCATGCTTCTTGCATGGACTGGGCGAAAGTGTATACCCATTCACTCCCTACGCTGTCTTAGTCACTCCACCTGCCCACACAGCAGGGCATCTAGATTCCCAAAGAAGTATTGGGATCATTTGGTTACATTCAAATTCTATCTCTCTCTCTTTCTCTCCTTCTGTCTCTCCCAAAAAACTCTAACTCACTTCTTCAGCCCAGCTCCCAGATGCTGAGACAATCCTGCTTCCTGTTATGAGATAATAGAGTCCCCCTAGTCAGCACTCTAGCTCTCAATCTCCCAATTAAATTTTATTTACACAACCAACTATTCACCATAGTGGCACATTAATTAAATATTGATCTTAAACATAATAGTTTAATTAATAAGGCAAAAGAAATGATAATAGCACAGGTTCTCATAAGTTAAAAACAAATGCATAAATAATTATATGATTATCCTCACAAAAGCTTGGGTCATGTTCTCCCACCAATGCCCTCTGTATCTATAGGGGAGAGTGAGTACAAATTAACAGAAACCTACTAAGGAAGCACATGAAGAAGAGGAACCCATATGCTCAGGTGAATTCATAACTCTGAAAATATCAACTTTGGTGTCCTCTTTCTGTCTCAGGTACTAAGTTCCTTGATTGATATAGCTTTTATGATGATCAGATGCTTTCATTTTCTGCTAAATTGGGTTGATCTACAATGCATTTAGGGGCGGCTAGGTGGCGCAGTGAATAGAGCACCGGCCCTGGAGTCAGGATTACCTGAGTTCAAATCCGGCCTCAGACACTTAACACAAAAAACTAGCCATGTGACCTTGGGCAAGTCACTTAACCCCAACTGCCCTCCAAAAAGCAAAAAAAAAAAAAATCTACAATGCATTTGATAAACACTTCATTGAGAAAGATATCTGAACTAAGGGAGCTGATCTGCCAGATCACTTCTCTGATTCTTTGCTTCCAATCTGTATGTCTGTTCTATTAATACTTACTCATTAACAGCCACTATATCTATCACTTCTATCTTCAATCTTAGCCAATGCACCTCTGAAATCTATACCTCTCTCTCTCTCTCTCTTTCATTCATTCTCTCTCTCTTTCATTCTTTCTCTCCTTTGTTCTCTCTCTCTTTCTCTCTCTCTTTGTCTCTCTTTGTCTCTGTCTGTCTCTGTCTCTCTGTCTTTCTGTCTTTCTGTCTTTCTGTCTGTCTGACTCTGTCTCTCTGTCTCTGTCTCTCTCTCTGTCTCTCTGTCTCTGTCTCTGTCTCTCTTTGTCTCTATCTCTGTGTCTCTGTCTGTCTCTCTCTCTCTCTGTCTCTCTGTCTCTGTCTCTCTCTGTCTCTGTCTCTCTGTCTCTGTCTCCCTCTCCAAATCTATAATGAGCTAAATTATATTTATCCAATCATGACACAACAGTTCTGATGATCATATCTCTCTACTGCAGAACATCTTGTCACATCCAAAATTCATCAACAACTGTCTCAGAACTGTGAACCAGAAAATACTTGTTGCAATAACCAGTTCTTAATGAACACCCATAACTAAGCAACAACTCTTCAAAGAGCAATCCCTTATAGAGATATAAGTCATGAAAGCAGAGAACCATTGATATATGAGATGAGTTTGACAACATGACAGGGGGTGAGAATTTGATTATCAATTAGGGTGAAACCAAGTTTTTTAGGGGAGAGAAAAGTCATTTTGGGGGCCACCAAAGGATCCTTCACCATTCAGCAAACAACCCTAAAAAGGGTTTAAGCTAAATCTGGGCCTAACTGTTGAATTATAAGGTAAAAGAGCAAGACAATAAGAATTCTTCAGTCTTTGATGCTCCCCACATTTTTGTTTCTTGTTTTGTTTTTCCTAAGTTCTGGCTGCTTAAGTGATTTTTCTGAGGTGTTCAGTAGGAGTTTATCTGTGCCCAATTTTTCATCTACAATTTACTGGGCCATTAGTGTGAATGCTGGTTTCAGGAGACGACAACAATTCAACTAAGTACAATTAGATATCAGTATCACCATAACGGTCCCAGAACAGTATTCAAAAGAGAGCATATATTTAATCTGGTCTGAGAAGAGCATATGATTGTAAAATCTGTAACTTCCTTCCCAATTTCCTTGGAGTACTAGGTTTATTAACAGGAGATTGTTTCCAGAAAAACATCTCGGGTTAGTAGGTAGGGTGTTTTTCCATAAGCCTGAATTTTTCTTTGGTTACAGATGAATCTTATCACTTCAATAAAAGAATGTTTCTAGGCAGACAAAATCAATCCAAAGGAGATCAATCAGGGGAAAAACCACAGAGGCTATATTACAGAAGATGGTCCTAAAATAAACAGAAAGCATTCCTCAACAGTGATATACTGGGAAAAGCACTAACCCCAAGAATCAAGAGACTATGGTTCTAAAGTCCCGACTCTGTCATCAACTTGCTGTGAGACCTTGGGAAAGCAATTCTGCCTCTCTAGGCTTCATTTTTCTCATCTGTTAAATGAAGCAATTGGACTAAATGACTTCTTAGATTCCTTCCAGGTTTAACATTGTATTCCAAAATCACATATTCTAGCTCTGGCAACCTATTTCTATCATTTTAAAGTTTCTTCTCATTGTAATATCTTATGACTATTATTCTATGAAAGTATCCAAATTCATACACATGAAAAGGACATTTTTAATGAAAGGCACATTCTGTGCTTTTAAAAACAATTATCATTCAAGTAACTATATACTAGATAAGTAATACATTCCAGAACTACAAAGACAAAACAGAAAGAGTTCCTGTTCTCAGGAAGCTTACATTCTATCTATTCTATCTAAGACATTGTTCAGTGTGGTGAGGTTTATGTTGTGTGTTTTTTAAAGGTCTTTTTATGAATGAGACTGACCCAGCAATATCCAAAATGCAAGCAGGACTACTAGAGATAACTATTAGGAGAGGAGGCATGTGGCAAAACAACTTGTTGCTAGGCTGATATAAGATTATACAATTGGGATGCATAGATATAATTATTTTTATTTCCTTTAAGACGCTGTCCCCAGTTTTCAGTTTATTTGGACCAATCATCATTTGGTCATACTTCAGGAAGTTCAAAAAATGTACCTTTTTGTGACTCGATAGCATATGGCAATGCACTGAATGGCACATCAAGAAAGATATGTACAGACCTGAGATCAGCTTTTCCTGCTCATCCACCGTCTCATTGAGAAGCTTAGGCCATCTGATGCCCAGGGGTTGACATGATAATCAAGCTCAAAAGGGATTTGGCACTCCTAAAGCAAACATTTCCACTTGCCAAGATCATTTGGCTCACACAGCTATCTGGGCAGGATTGGAGGTGGGCCAACCAACAAGCAGCAACCGGGAAAAAAAATCAGAGACTCAACCCAAGGTTGGGAACATTTCTAGAAGGTATAGGTTTTAAATCAGAACCCTCAGTCCATGTAGGAGGCCAGATTGTATCCCCCATGGGAATCACATCTGTCACCTCTGCCTTCTGTTCCCAGAACATCTGCCCATCTGTTATAAAGAATCACAGAATGTCAAAAATGAAAGGGATTTTAGAATCATGGTTATGAGCTGGAAGCAGTATTTGGAATCTTAGAACATAGACAATCTCTAAGGACCTTAAAGATCAGCTAGTCTTTTTTCTATCATTTTATGAAGAGCGAATCTCAGAGAGATTTGCCCAAGGTGATACAGCTAGTTAGTGGTCCTGGGTATGAATGGAAGTAAAATTGACTGCTAGTCTGGTGCTCGTTACATTACATTATAACATGCTTATAGCTGTTCTACTAAGTGGCTGGTTCAAGTACTGCCTTCCTTTAATCTGTACAGTAGGTTATTCAAATCAGAGATTTTCTAAGAGAAAGAACTATTTCAGAATCAACAATAACGTGGGTAAAAGTTTGACGGTATGGGAATATTAATTGTCCCCCCCCCATAGAAAAGCCCCTACCACAGGGAACTAAAGGGTGATGCTAAATTTGCTAAATCTGTATTACAAGTGCTTAGGGGGACCTTCAGTAAGTAGGATAAAAAGGCATCTAAATCCTTTTAGTGCAATGGAAGATCATGCCAGGAAATCTAAAGTGCATTTGTACACACTTCCGAATTTTAGAAGGAATTTTTTGGAATTTTGAATTCTTTTGTTAAATATTTCTCAATTACATTCTAAATTTTTTAATATTTGTTTTCTAAAATTTTGAGTTCAAGACTTTCCTCCTCTCCACCACTCTTTCAGATCGCAAGCAATATTATATCAATTATATATGTGAAGTCATGCAAAACATATTTCCGTTTTAACAATGTTGAAAAGCAAACATACACACAAGCAAGAAATATAAAGAAAGTTTTTGATAAGTATGGTCCGATCTGTACTAAGAGTTCATTAGTTCTCTTTCTGGAAATAGATGGCATTTTTTTCATGAGCTCTTTGAAATTGTCTTATATCAATGTCTTAAGCAGAGCAGCTTAGGCTTTCACAATATTGTTCTTACTGTGTATGGCATTCTCCTGATTTTGCTTGCTTCACTTTGCTTCAGTTCACATAAGTCATTGCACATTTTTCTGAAGACATTTCCCTTGTCATCTCTTATAGCACAATAGCATTTCATCACAATCATATATCACAATTTGTTCAGCCAGTACCCAACTCGTGGGCATCCCCTCAGTTTCCAAGTCTTTTCCACCAAGAAGAGAGCTGCAATAAATACTTTTGTATGAATAGGTCTAAAAGGAATATTTGTACAGTTCTTTATGGAAATGAAAGAGCATTGGACTTGAGGACAAAGAAACAGAGTTTGGATCTCAGTTCTAATAGAACTGGATGTTCTGAGCAAAAGACTTCACCTCTTTCAGCTTTGATCTTATAAGGAAATGTGATTTTGGAACCTGTAACCAGTAAAATGGAAAGAACATTATTGTTGTTGCTGCTGCGGTTTCTGCAAACTATTTACTCTAACCTAAAAAAAAGTAAATATCCATCAGATATGAAGTAACTAAAGATAAATATGCAAGACTAGAATACAGAAAGAGAGCATGAAATAAAGACTTCATGAAATAGCATGGGAAGACTGAAATACTTAGGACTTCTGCTCAGTATTTACCACCTCAATCCCCACTGCATGGTTGGGAGTAGGGGAAGAGACTCAACCAGTTCAAATGATCTCACAGGCTTATGTTTCAGGATTTCATTGTGATTATGCCTACCTGGTCCTCCCAGGGGTGGTATCTTAGTCTGAGCCACCCCATTAACACTAAACTGGAGAAAGATTCTGTGCATCTATAGGAAAAAAAGGGGGTAAAACTCTGGGGAAAGAGGGGTCAGGCTATAGGGAGAGGATATAGAAGATGGCACCATAGTACTAACTAAAAAGAAAGTTTAAGAGCTTCTGTGTCTGACCAAAGGGAAGGGAAATGGAAATCCAGATGGGGTCAGATTCTATCTATAGAGTTTACTCTGGGTAAAGATCTAGCAAGGCACCCATACCCATGAGAGTAGAAAGCAAAGGCTGCCTGGTCTTGGTAGGGTATGTGAATGTGTGGAGGAGGACATATCTGTTTCTGCAGTCCTGGAAGGGTGAAGGGCCAAGAATGAGGAGGACAACTGATCATCTAGAATAGACATTCTACCTAAGAAAAGAACGCTCTGAATGTTGCAGTAAAAAAATGAATTCAAGAAAATTTTAGTTTTGTTCTGTTTTTTTTAAGAAAGAAATGTAATGAATCCACTGTTTAAAGAAAAACAATGGTAAATAGATCTGGGAGAGAAGGATCATCACTATACAACCTGAAAATTATGAATCCCCAGTAAAAAATAAAATCACCTAAATATTAAATTTCAAGAAACCATTTGTCCAGAAAACTGGACAAACCTGTTAGACACAATGTGAAAAGCAAAATTTAAAAAGAATCCATAGATCCTATCCTGAAAGAAACTCTAAATTAACATTTTCAGAAATGTCAAAACCAAAATCCAGAGCTCCCAGAACAAAGAAAAAAAATACAACAGACCTCCAGAAGGAAAGCATTCATGTATCTAAGAATCACAGCTAGGATTACACAAGACATTGTAATTACCACCATAAATGAGAGGAGCTATTGAGATATGACCTTCAAAACATAAAGGTATACAACCAAGAACCAACCCTGCAAAACTGAGTATAATCCCACAGGAGGTGTGGGAGGAGGATCCTATAATGGAATAGGAATTCCTGATGTAGAGGCCAGAATAGAGTAGAAGCTCTGAAATTAAAATACAAGAGTTGAGAGAAAACCTAAAAAGGTACATATACACTTTTTTTAAAAATTGGAGGACTATATAATGAAGAAGGACTCACATTTTAATAGGAGAGAAGAGTCAAATGTTCCTTTTGAACACTAATGTCTTCAATGGTCATGAAGAAAGCTAAATAAGACAAAGGACGTGAGCGTTGATTTGTTATGTGTTTTTTTATTGTAATATAGGAATCAAAACGGGGAGGAATACATTAAGGAAGAAAAGAAGAAAACATGGATACATTGTACTATTTCTCATAATACAAGTATGAGAAAAAAAGATACAAACATGGAGAAAGGGTTTTGCAGAAGAGGAGCAATAACCCATGGACTTCGCTGTTATAAAATATCAAAGAATTTCTCTCTCTCTCTCTCTCTCTCTCTCTCTCTCTCTCTCTCTCTCTCTCTCTCACACACACACACACACACACACACACACACACACATAAGTACACAGGCACAATAGGCAAACAGATGAAGACAGAGAAAGGGAAGAGATTATTTAAGAGAAAGAATAGTATCAGGGAATAATCACCAACAAAACATTTCAGCTTTGAAAGAGAGATCATTAAGTAGATTTTAAGAGTTAGAATGCAAGGGATGGAGCCAAAATGGCAGCCTAGAAGCAGGAAAACTACATAAGCTCCCCCATAATGACTTCAAATACCTAAAAAAACAAATTTTAGAGCTTCAGAACCCACAAAGTCACAGAGAGAAAGAAATCTCCCACTGAAGGCAGCCTGGGAGGTGGACTGAAAAAGTCCATCTCAGTGTGCTGGCAGCCGAATCCAGCCCCATGAGAATCCACGGCTTTAGCCCCAGGGTATCTCCACAGAGTGGAGGCCACAGCAGACTTCACAAGAGTAAATCACCAGCAGCTGTGGCAGTTTCCAGAATTATCAACCCATAAATTCCAGGGACAAAGTGAAAGATCAGTGTGGAACTTTGGGGATCAGGGAGACCAAGAGCATGGTCTGGCCACTTCCCTCAGTGTGAGAAGGTGAGAAGCAGAGGAGGCACTGGGGCTGTACAGCTTCCTCCAAGTGGCTGCTTCAGAGTTCTTGGCCTTCAGATCTTAGGGGGACCATGCAACCATTCAAAGGGTAATTGCTCTTGCTTTGACTTGCTTGGATCTGAATCGCTGTCTTGGGTGAAGGTCCTTGGTTGTCTGACCAGTGAGCCATAGCTTGTGGGAGCTGTGGAGAGGGCACGAAACTAATAGCTCTGGCAGCTATGAAAACCCCAGCAATTTGGGACAAATTTCTCCTTTCTGGAAGCAGAATTCTACTGTGGCAAAGAGCTCAAAAGTTAAAGGAGCTAGGGTTAAAATCAAGCATCACGTATCCAGCAAAATTGAGTATAAGGTTTCAGGGGGAAATATGGTCATTCAATGAGGTGGAGGACTTTTCAAGCATTTTTGATGAAAAAACCAGAGTTGAATAGAAAATTTGACATTCAGATACAAAAAGCAAGAGAAGCATGAGAAGGTAAACAGGGAAGAAATCATAAGGAACTTATCAAAGTTGAACTATTTACATTCCAACATGGAAAAATAATCATTGTAACTTATGAAACTTTTCTCAGTATGAGCTTAGTTGAAGGAAATATAAATGTGTGTATGTGCATACATACACATATGTATATATAGGAGGGTATAAGGGCATATGAATACATATGTATGTTTATATATGTGTACAGGTATACATAGACAGAAGGCACAGAATAGTATGGGATTATATTTAAAAAATAAAATTGAGGTGAGAGGAATATAATGAGAGGAGATAGGGAGAGATAGAATAGGGTAAATTATCTCATATAAAAGAGCCACTGGAAAACTGTTATAATGGAGGGGAAGGACAGGAAGGCAAAAGGGAATGGGTCAACCTTATTCTCATCACATATGCACTAAATTGGGTTTCTTACTCTACAGGAAAGTAGGGGGGAAGGGGACAAGATGGGGGATGATAGAAGGGAGGGCAGATTGGGTCAGGGGGAGGGTAGTTGGAAGCACACACTTTTGAAAAGGGACAAGGTCAAAGTAGAAAATAGAACAAGTGGGGGGGCAGGATAGAATGGAGGGAAATACTGTTGGTCTTTCATGATATGTGCACTGTGGAAATGATTTGCATAACTACACATGTACAACCTATAAGAATTGCTTATCTTCCCAGTAAAGGTGGGTGACAAGGGAAGAAAGGAAAGAATCTGGAATTCAAAGTTTTAAAATCAAATGCTTAAAAAAATTATCATCATTATTATTATTATTGTTTACATGCAACTGGGAAATAAGATATACAGGCACTGGGATATGGAGATCCATCTTGCCCTACCATAAAGTCATAGGGGAGATGGGGGAGGATTATAGGAGAGAGCTGATTGGGGGAGGGGGTATTCAGTGGAATAGCTGTTTTGGGGTGGTGGGTAGGGAAAAGACAGGGACAAAGTTTATAACTCAAAATCTTGTGGAAATGAATGCTGTCAACTAAAAATAAACATAAAATTTTAAAAATTAAATTAAAATTTAAGAAAGAGTTAGAATGCAAAAGTTAACATGAATGATTGGAGTATGAGAGGAAGAGCCTCCATCCAATGAGCTCCTATCAATCAAGTAGTAGAACTCTATTATCTTTTAGAAAAGGTATTTACTGAGAAGACAAAGACACACATTTCCCCTGTCATAGCTGAACTCCCATTTTGTACAAAAATAGTTTCTTAGGGAGTTTTTTCTCGGCCTTAAAATACAATGAGGGAGAGAGATGAATGTGTAGAGAACACATGAAATCAAAGGGTACCTCAAAAGTCCTATAACTGTGAGTCCTTTTCTTCATTTGTGGACTCCTCATGGAGTTCCTCTTAAGTATGGCTCTCTGAAGAACTGTGATGATTAATGGATCTTTGATGGATATCCCAGTTTCTTGAGTACCTCCCTCTATGAATACCTATTCACTAAAGATCAGAAAAGAATAAACAACATCAACAACAAAAAACACCCTGATATGTGCCCAGGGGCACAGATCATAAAAGTTCATCTTCGTTCATTGTCAAGAAGGGAAAGAAATTAAAACAACTGCTGGGGGATAGATCATTCAGTTCTGGCATGTGTTTTCAGACCTTCAAGCCTCTTATCCAATCAGAAAAATCTTTTTCACCAGCCACTCAGTGATTTATGGAACAAAAGAGGCTTACTAAGTCTTCATGTTTTAGAGTTAATCAGGGACTGTGTTCACATGCTCTTTGAAGGAAAAATTTGAACATAGTCTATGCACTTGGACTTTATTTGCCAGTTTATAACATGTATATACCAACTAAGTACCAGGCAATTAGTTGGGGAAGGCACTAAGAAGGAACTGGATGGATCAAGAAACTGTATCTTTTGTTGATGGTAGTGCGTGAGCTGACCTTCAATAAAATGTAATTGAGAAAGTAGTGTGTTCCAGGCACACAGGACAGTTCAATCAATGGCATTGATCAAAGGTAGCAGATGAACTACTATATGTGAGCAAAAGCAAGAGAAATTATTTGGCTTTAGCTTAGCATGAATGAAGGGCAATAATGTATATGTCTGGAGAGGTAGGCTGAGGCCAGGTTATGAAAGAAATACAACAGCAATTTGGATTTTATACTTCATGTGATAAGGAGTGACATGGTCAAATGTGAATTTTAGGAAGATCATTTTGGAAGCTGTGCAAAGGAAGAACTGGACAGAGGAGAATTTAGAAGCAAAGAAACCACTTCAGAGACCATGCAGTGATACAGATGAAAGGTGAAATAGTTTTGAACTGAGGTGTTTTCTGTAGGAAAAGGAAGAAGAAAACTAATGCAAAAGATTCTACCTCCATGGAGGTAGAATCAACAAGACTTGGTATTTAATTGGCTATGATGAGGTAAAGGAGAGTGGAGAGTCAAGTATTACTCAGAAGCTGCAAGTCTGAGTAACTAGAAGAAACTCTAGACTTTTCCATTATGCTATCTACCATTCAAAATCCAAATGAATTGACCTACATGTGATTTCTGAGGCTGACAAAGTAGATACACCCTGGGGTATCTTGATGTTCCTGATGCAGAAAAAGTTATTGTGGATTAAGTACAGAGAAACACTCAATAAAATCTTTTTATTATAAAGATCATGTTACTGATATATTGGTGAAAATAGCAATGTACTGAAATTAAATTGTAAAGGTATTTTATCGCTTAAACTGGAAGTTTTTAAAACAGAGCATTATTGAATGAGTGTAATGCTCCTAGATTTTCAGACAAATGTACTTGGCAGGGAAAAAAATCTGCTGCCTCTGTATGTTTGTGTGTGTGTGCATGTATGTTGTTGGGAGGCAAAAGAAGTAGGTCATTTTTTATGAACAAACAAGATTTAATCATAGTATTAAAAGAAAAAAACCCTTGGTGTCTAAGTTTAATTAAAATAGAATATCAGAATCTACTTCCCACTTATCATTTTGTAGAAGTTCTGAGAAAGAAAATGGCTTGTCTAAAGCTAAGTAAAAAGATAGTGTCAAAGCCAGCACTAGAATCCAGATCTCCTAACTCACAGTAAAGTCTCTTCTAGCATACTTTTACTTTCCAAAGAGATATTTTCTCATCTGAAGTCTGAGAAATTTCTTCAAAGTTGTGTTCCGACTTTCCTTCATTTTAGCGTCAAGGACATCCTTACTTATTCATATAAAGAAGTTGCTGTGATTTCAGGGACCCAGCAAAGTCTGGCTTTTCCTTCTCTCATACATGCCCCAGACCATACTTCACCTTTACATTCATCCACCCACCTACAGTCATTCATTTTCTAAAAGATAATAGAGTTCTATTAGTTGATTGATAATGTGGAGCTCACTGGATAAGGGCTTTTCCCCCTCATCACTGCTATAATTACCCATGTTTATCCTTTCATTCTACCCCACCTTAAATGCTATTTCATGATCTCCCCTCCAGAGTTGAAATTTGTTTTCCTCCTGACTGTTCCCTTATATTCTTTTCCTTCTTAAATCACCTCCCTCTCTCTGTCCCCATCTGCTTGGCTATTAGTGTATTTCTTTACCTGACTCTGTGTGTCTGTGAGTACCCACCATCCTTTGACTTCTTTATGAGTCAAGTCCATGTGATACTGTTCCTCTTCCAAAGGAATAGAAGAAAAATTAGACCTCTTTAATTTTCTAATTTCTATCACAGCCACATAGTCTATCTTGAGATCTGTTTGCCCCCATATACTTAGCCCATCCACAACTCCCCTTTCACTTTCCTGCTCTTGCTCTGAGTTTGATAATGAAGCAATACCATAGTATTGATTTGAAAACGAGTACCATAGGGAGTCAGAGGCAAGATGGCAGAGTAAAAGCAGGAACTTGCTTGAGCTCATGCCCCAATTACTTCTAATACCTGTAAAAAAATTGACTCTAAACAAATTTTTGGGCTAAAGAATCTGTAAAATGACAGACAAATCTCTCAAAGATGGCAGCCTGGCAGTTCCATAGGAAGGGTCTATTGCATCAAATTTGGGGTGGAATATAGTCCCACATGGAGCAGGCAGGCACAGACTGGCAACAGAGAGTGGGTAGAGTATGTCTTAGGGTATTGAATCACTGGCAGCTGTGCTGCTTTCCAGACTTCTTAACCCACAAACATCAAAGACAAAGTAAAAGATCAGAAAGGAAACTGTTACACCTGGGTGAGAGAAGAGCACGGTCCAGTCCCTGTCCCCAGGCAGAGGGTGCAGGGGAGAAGGGGGAGAAGGAGGGGGGGACAGAGGTGGTGGGGGGTGCAGTGGCAGAAGCAACAGCAGAAGCAGGTGCTTCCAGAGCTTCAGGCCCACAGATGGTGGGTAGAACCAATCAGAGGGCAATAGCAGGAATTTCTCTGCTGGCACTGAGGCAGGATTCTCTTGCTTTGCCCTACTTGGATCTGGGACACAGCCTCGGGTGGTGATCCTGAAGAGAGGAGGAGTGCTGGCATGGCAGAGCTTGTTGAGGCTGTGGAGAGGGAGTCCTCCTCATAGTTCTAGGCAGGTGCCTATAAGTAGCTTGACAACAGCTGCACAGAACCCCAGAAATTGGGGATATAGCACTCTTCAGTCTGGAAGCAGACTTCTGCCATGGCAAAGAGCTTAAAAGTCAAGTAACTGACTGGGAAAATGAGCAAACAGAGGAAAAGAAATCAGATGAAAGCATTATTTTTTGGTAACAAAGAAGATCAAAACATAGAGCCAAAAGAAGATCACAAAGTCAAAACTATTGTATCAAAAGCTTCCAAGAAAAGTAAATTCCTTGCAGGCCATGGAGGAGCTCAAAAAGGAGTTTAAAAATTAAGTAACAGAAATAGAGAGGAAATTGGTAAGAGAAATGAGAACAATACATGATGATCATGAAAAATGAGTGAACAGCTTGCTAAAGGAGACCCCCCCCCAAAAAAAACTGAAGAAAATGATGCCTTAAAAAATAGACTAATTAAAATGGCAAAAGAAGTCCAAAAAGTCAATGAGGAGAAGAATGTTTTGAAAAGCAAAATTGGCCAGTTGGAAAAAGAAGTTCAAAAGCTCACTGAAGAAAATAATTCCTTCAAAATTAGAATGGAACAAATGGAAGCTAATGACTTTATAAGAAATCAAGATATTATAAAACAGACCCAAAAGAATGAAAAACTACAAGGCAATGTGAAATATCTCATTGGAAAAACCACTAATATGGAAAACAGACCCAGGAGACATAATTTTAAAATTATTGGACTACCTGAAACCCAATATCAAAAAAATTGCCTAGACATCATCTTTCAAGAAATTATCAAGGAAAACTGCTTTGATAGTCTAGAACCAGAGGGTAAAATAGAAATGGAAAGAATCCACCTATCACCTTTTGAAAAAGATCGCAAAAAGAAAGCTCCTGAGAATGTTATAACCAAATTCCAGAGTTCCCAAGTGGAGGAGAAAAAATTACAAGGGGTCAGGAAGAAACAATTTGAATATTGTAGAAGCACAATCAAGATAACATAAGATCTAGCAGTTTCTACATTAAGGGACCAAAGGACTTGCAATATGATATTCAAGAGGTCAAGGTAGCTAGGATTAAAACCAAGAATCACCTACCCAGCAAAACTGAGTATAATAATTCAGGGGAAAATATAGACAATCAAGGAAATAGAGGACTTCAAACATTCTTGATGAAAAGACCAGAGCTGAACAGAAAATGTGACTTTCAAATACAAGAATCAAGAGAAGCATGAAAAAGTATACAGGAAAGAGAAATCATAAAGAACTTATTAATGTTTAACTGTTTACATTCTTACATGGAAAGACAACATTTGTAACTCATGAGACCTTTCTCAGTATTAGGATAGTTGAAGGGAATATATGTGTGTATGAGTACATGTGTATGTATACATGTATATATGTGTGTATGTACATAGGTATATGTGTGTATATTCATAAAGAGAGGGCATCCAGTGAATTGAATAGGAAGGGATGATATCTAAAAAATAAAATCAAGAGGTGAGAGAGGAATATATTGGGAGGAGAAAGAGAGGAAAAGAATAGGGTAAACTATCTCACATAAAAGAGGCAAGAGAAAACAGTTACAATGGAGGAGAAGAGCAGGAAGGTGAAAGGGAATGAGCCAACCTTACTCCCATTGGATTTGGCTTAAGGAGGGATTAACATACACACTCAATTTGGTATCTTGCCCTAGAGGAAAGGAGGGGGAAAGTGATTAAGAGGGGACTATGATAGAAGGGATGGCAGATTGAGGAAGGTGGTAGTCAGAAACAAACCCTTTTGATGAGAGACAGGGTCAAAGGAGAAAATAGAATAAATGGGGGATTGGGATAGAATGGAGGGAAATATAGCTAGTCTTTCACAATATGACTATTATGGAAATGTTTTGCATAACTATATTTGAATAACCTATATTGAATTACTTGTCTTCTCAATGGGGGTGGGTGAGGAGAGAAGAAGGGAGAAAATCAATCTGGAACTCAAAGTTTTAAAAACAAATGTTAAAAAATTGTTTTTACATGCAACCAAGTGACAAGATATGAGGTATAGAAATCCATGTTGACCAACAAGAAAGTAAAGGGGGAGGGGTTAAGGCAGGGAAGGATGGGGAAGATATAAAAGAGGGCAGACTGGGGGAAGGGGTAATGAGTATGTTTGCTGACTTGGGGTGAGGGTAGGGGAGAGATGGGGAGAAATTTTGGAACTCAAATACTTGTGGAAATGCGTGTTACAAACTAAAAATAAATAAATTAATTCTAAATTCTTTTTTTTAAAAAAGGAAATACCATAGCTTCTGGAAAGGACTTGTCAATTGTCTATCCTAAACATCAACTTGCCATGCTTGTAAAATCCCAGACCAAAATTTCTTTCTCAGGCCACCAGTTCCTTATAAGTGTAGTTAAGCTCCTTGAGGGCAGAGACTGTATACATTTGTATTTTATTATCAAATTAGCAAAGTGTCTGGAACGTCTAAAACACTTTTAAAAACCTTTTTTAAAATTTTCTCATTCATTCATCTAAGGACTGTAATTATGCTACTGGAGTGTTTTTCTTGTTATATTGATCAAAGTCTTAGGAAAAGAACGTTAGCACTTATTATCTGTGCAACCATGGCCAGTTACTTAATCCCTTTGTAGCTTAGTTTTCACCTCTGTAAAATGGAGATTATAATACATGAATTACTTAACTCACAAGGTTGAGAAGAGCTTTGTAAATGTTAAAGCACATAGGAATATGAATTATTATCCCTTTGATTTAAAGTTTTGATCCCTTCTAAAATATTTACAATGGCTGCAACGATTTTGCTATCAGATGTTATAAATAATTTAGATATAAGGATGAGGGGAATGGTCATTGAAGGCCCAATCTTTACAATGTATACAATGTGTTCTTGTCAATCCATGCGGTGGCTTTGTGAGACTGCTTCTTGAAATGCATAATTAAAAGGGCCCTTTGTCTCCCTCACTCAGAGTAGGCATGGGTATCCTTTAACTGTCTCTTATTGGATTACTTTATGGAGACCCCAAATTGGCTTTTGAGCAAAAACTACATAAGCAATACAAAAGGTCCTAATACATTTATTTTCTCTTGTATGACTTTTTTTTATGAAGAGATAGATTTCAGGTCAGGGAAAGAAATTATCTTTTCCCTGAGCCACCATGTGGCTGTGAATGCATGGCCCCACAGTTTCTTTTATCGATTTTTGTTTATTTTCTTCCTTTTAGTGAATGAATGTCAAAGATAAAATGGATCAGGTTAAGACCTTTGAAAAGTCAATATAATCATTATATTCTCCCTCAGAAACTGGGGCTAATTAGGTGAGGTGTCAGAGTTCCTGAGCAATCTGCTTGACCCAGGTCATCAGCAGATCAAACAGATAAACCAGAGAGACATCCTGCAAACAAGAGAGCACCTGAACTTCAGCTTTGCCACACCTACAAGTTAAGTTGGTGGGGGAGGGGGGAAGAGAGGGAAAAAGGGGGAAGGAATTTCTTTGACCAAGCACTTTAAATCCAAATCTGTTCTACCCAGAGATCAAGGGGAAGTGCAAAGGGGAGTGAGTCATTCCTGGTTTGGGAAGATGTCATACTTTGGCCCTTCCAGT
The DNA here is from genome assembly GCA_028646575.1 of Pseudocheirus occidentalis. Classification (NCBI taxonomy): domain Eukaryota; kingdom Metazoa; phylum Chordata; class Mammalia; order Diprotodontia; family Pseudocheiridae; genus Pseudocheirus; species Pseudocheirus occidentalis. Next base: position 975,284 of record CM053595.1, on the reverse strand, counting down.
AGATAGTAAATATACTTCTGTGAAAGTTAATTGATGTTATCTGATTAATGGCTTTTTGAGAGATATTAACTACTCAATTGATATTAGGGGGAACACTGAATGAGGGCTCATAAGTGACAAGAGAAAATCCCAGTCCCTCAGGATTACTCTTAGAACAAGTCTAAATAACCTCTGGTGTTCTTTTTAGTTTATCAACCCACCTACATATTGCAGAGGACAGAGTCCACCCACATAAAGGATCATATTGCAAGGGTCATTTGGGAAACACTTGTCTAAAATAGATACAGTTTTCTCATTCAAAAGAAAATTAGAAAAAAGGGAAGAAGAATCTGACTTTGGTTGTTTAAAGGAGCTTCCTGTTGCAAAAGAATTTCTGTGAATGGTATTTTTAAATTAATCCGATGCATATTGCTGTGTTCACAATAAATGAATATAAACAACAAAAATTCATGTAAATATATAATTATATTATGCATGTTATAGAAATGTCAGAGAACAAGATGAGAGCATAGAAGCAAACCAGGACCATAGATAATCATGAATAAATAACTTGTTATGCTTAGCTGTGCCTTGAACCACAAGGTTTACATTATGGAAATGATTTGCATCTCCCTTCTCTCCTTGGCTTTGTTATGTTTTGTTTTACAAACATACCTGCAGCTAAAAAAAGTAAGACTTCAGGCAAACTTTTTGAAATATAGGGACACCCCCATATACTGTCATCATTTTTGCAAGATTAGAACATTTTGATGTTGAAACATCTTCACCAATACACATTCTAATATATTCCTTGATAGGAAAAGGTCTTCTCAGGGACAGAACATTAGTGATTCTTGGATGTATCTCTTCATCTTACTGACAAATCTTTTCACATCTCCTCCCCCCAGGGTTCAAAAGGTCCCATTTTCTGACTAGCAGATAGAAAAGCCAGAAACACACATGGAACCTTGAGGATGCAAGAATCACAACTTTCATATGTCACAGACAAAGGATAGTAGCACATAAAATGTCACATGAGAGGGAATCTCCTGGGAGTGCCAACTACTGAATCTGGTCTGCTTGTCTGTCCCACAAACCTCACCAGCCCCTACTTCCCTACATCCTCATGAACAGCATTGTCATGCACAGAAAACCATGGCTAATCTCCCTAAACAATACACCAGCAATTCCTTGAACCTGTTTCCCTTAAGATTGTTGACTATGGCAGTCCCCCTGACTTAAATGCTGAGACAATCATGTAGTCTCTGGTCAGTATGTTCAGTAGCTGCAGGCGGGTGGGTACCTCTAAGACCAGTTTTCTAAAAGATGTATGTGCACTGGATATATTATCTTCTGCTTCCATACCTGTGGGTTCAGCTTCCCTTGTTATTGTTTGCTGTTGTTCAGTTCTTTTCATTCATGTCTGACTCTTTGTGACCCCTTTTGGGGTTTTCTTGGTAGAGATACTAGAATGGTTTGCCATTTCTATCTCTAATTCATTTTACAGATGAGAAAACTGAGATAAACAGAGTTAAATAATTGCCCAAAGTTACATAGTTATTGTCTGAGGCCATATTTGAACTCAGAAATACCTTGCATTCTTATCTACCACACCACCTAGCTACCCTAAATATTTTTGTTGAGTTGTCTCAACCATCCAACTTTTCACAACACCATTTGGGTCTTTGCACAAATACTGGAGTAGTTTGCGATTTCTTTTTCCAACACATTTTACAGATAAGGAAACTGAAGTAAATGGGTATAGCACCAATGCAATATTCACAGCACCTACAATGGCTATGAATATGTTGGTGTAGTTGCGAATCACAAAGTGTAACCGGCTCTCCACATCGTGGACAGAACCAAAGCATTTATTCGAATACCAGAAAACCAAATCCAGAAGCCAGAAAACCAAATTCATTACAGTAACCAAGAAGTTGGTACACATAACCAATGTAGCAAACACCAACATTCCCAAGTCTTCCCAAGGCTCCCCTCCATTAGGCCTTCTAAGGAAAACAGGCTCCCTTAGGCAAGAATGCTAGCTGCTCAACCTCCATGCTGCTTACTCCCAGCAGTTCTGGCTCTCTCTCAGCTTGTGCTCAGCTTTTTTTATTCTAGTCATTAGCTCCTCCCTGTTCTGCCCCTTCTTGTTACATCACCAAGTTCTTCCTTGGTGGGTTTCACAAGTTCTATTTCTTAACAAAAGACTTGATATAATCAAGGGTAAGGCTCAACTGAAACAAGGTGCTAAGTACTTGTTTGCTTGCCATTACAAGGGGCAAGGAAGATCTTCAAATCCCTATTACCATTACAGTGAGGTAAATTGACTTGACCAGGATAATACAGCTTGTAAATTCTGAGGCTGGGTTTGAACTCAGGTCTCCCTTACTCCTGGCCTGGCACTCTACCTTCTGAGTCAGCTCCCTTGGTCCCTCATATTAACATCATTTCCCCTATCCTCTATTTTTCCTATTGAACTAACTCCCCCTATAATCTTGTTTCATCTAATGATATTTTCCATGGAAGCAGTTGAGGATCAATCACTTAATGAATCAATCAACAATCAATTATTAAGCAACTGCTCTCTGTACTGTGCTAGGCACAAATATAAAAATAAGTAAGTCTCTGTTCACAAGAATACCTTATCGTGAGAGACATGTTCACATATATGTATGTACAAAACAAATACAAGTTCATCTTTATGAGCAAGGTACTGGGGATCTGGGGACCCAGAAAATCCTCATAGGAAGTAATGCTTGGACTGACTTTTATCAGACATTAGGGTTTTCTAGAGGAGGAGGTGAGGAGGGAATGAAGGTTACTATGTGCAAAGGAATGGAGATGGGGTAAGGAATGTTATGTATGATGGCTCATATAAAGGAATATCATGTCTTTAGAATCTTGAATGTGTCCAATTATCATACACTTAAGAATTTGACTAGCAAATCAAAGGGAGGTATGCGAATGTTCATAAGGTCATATAAACATTGTCATGGAAATTTTCCAAATTTTATGATATTTAATTTGTAGCCATAAAAATACAGGCAATCCCATAACTTGAGGATAGAATATGTTCTAAAATCCTAATGTAAATCAGTTGTACAGTATTCAGATAATTTTTTTTTCTTGAAAAATCATGTGGTAAATGATAGTTAAGTTCCTAACCTCAATTACAAGGTCTTCTTTAATTCATAACATGCTGAACTCTTTAGTCAAAAAAAAGCTATAATTCATAAATTTGGATGCTGCAAAGGGCAATAGAAAGATGTATGTGGCTAGAAACAGACTGTTGCATATAGTCAGTAATAACTTATGGGAAAGAAGTGGCGTAAGAAGTGAACTAGTTATATATTGAGAATTCATCCTTTCCTTCCAAGTGTTGGACTAGTACTCAGAAAAATGGGTGGATTCTTCCTGAAGGATTTCTGGAAGAGCATTGATGAAAATAACATACAGTACAAAGTAGAAGGATTGTAATTGGTGCTTGTGGAAGAAATGGTCATAATGAACAGTCACTCACTTAATCAGGAAGCACATGCACCAATTAAGCACCTACTCTGTGTACTATCCTAGGCATTGGGGGTACAAAGGTAAAAATGAAAAAGCACCTACTCTCAAGGATATTCTGTCATGGAAAATACGCACATATATGTGCATATATGAAACAAGAGCAAAATCTTTCTTTTAAGGAAAGCATTGCAAGCTGTGGATGGGGGAGGGGGTCTGGGCAGGGGATCTAGAAAGTCATCATAAGAAATAGTAATTAAGCTGAATTTTGGCAAAAATGACTGACATCTTTAGTACAAGACTGAATTCTGGGTCTTGGAAGTAGGGAACTATGTGAAGCAGGACAGAAGAGGAAAAGAAACAGAACGGTGTCTCTCAAGGAGGGGGAAGAGAAAAATCAGGCACGTTTACAATCTAGCCCCAAGCTATCTTTTCTCCCCTTTACCTCTGGGCAGACTGATTACTCACTAACTCCCCAAACACATCATACTTTCTACCTCTAGAGAGCACAACCTCAAATCTAAGAGGTGATCACTTGTTTGATCTTTCTTATTCCAGGACTGTGCCTTTCCCTTCATGTTCACTACTGGCATTGTACCCAATCTGTAAGGCTTAGCACAAATGTCACTTCTTCCATGAAGCCTTCCTTGAGCCTTTCAGCTAGAATTGATCTCTCCCTCATGCTCTTAATAATTTAGAATTTTAATTTGTTGTATGTATTTGTTTTGTCACCCCCTAGATACAGTCTTCTAAAAGTATGGGAATAAAACATGTCTACAAGGAGAGCAGTATTTGGGGGTAAAGAATGTAGGACAAGCTTCATCAGATACACCCTGTGAAGCTCCAGAAGAAGAGGCACAACCTTTGTGCTACTGATTATCCCTTTCCATGATGGGAGTTGATAGGAATTTATTGACTCCAAACCTAATATATCAAGTAGACTGACAGGAATTGCTGGTGAGGAAGAAACAAAGTGATGTCACATTGGAGGGAAATACCTGGGAGCCCCAACTGCTGAGTCTGGATTGCTGATCCTCCCCAAACTCAAAAACAGATTTCACTTGAGAGACTCTTGCTCCTCTTGTTGGATCTGACCCATAGAAGAGTTGGAATAGTACTAAGGTTATGAAGCATAGATCAATCAATCAACAAAGATTGTCAAGCCCCCACGGTGTGCCAAGGACTGCACTAAATGCTTTGGATATAAAGAAGAAGCAGAGAGTTACTGCTTACAAAGAACTTATGTTCTAATTGGTGAGAGAACTAGGTGAAAAGCGGGCACTAAAGGTGGATGAGCAGCCCTGAAAGGGTTTCAGCAAGCCCTTACACCAGAGGTGCTAGTGCTCCATGAACACCTCATATACCCTGGTAGACATATGACAAATCTTTCTGTCTATGTCTATGTCTATATCTATGTCTATGTCTATGTCTACGTCTATGCCTATGCCTATGTCTATGTCTATGTCTATGTCTATATCTAGTCTATGTCTATGTCTATATCTAGTCTATGTCTATGTCTGTCTATGTCTATATGTATATCTATATTGATAGAGAGATACATAGATACATAGATACATAGATGATAGATAGATAGATAGATAGATGGATGGATGGATGGATAGATAGATGGATAGATAGATTTCCTGGAGAGTACAAATATTAAACATTTACCAGTATACCCCTGTATTGCTTTATAAGCATTATTTGAGCTCGGCAGATGTGCAAGGAATACAGTCTACCCCAGGCTGGAGGACTGGCAACAGTAGGCTAAAAATAACAATATTGCTGGCATTTCTATACCACATTTAAGTTTACAAAGTGCTTTACATGGCATTTGAACTTCACAATACCCTTGCCTGAGATTCTGATGGACTATGATGATCACAAGAATTTGGAGAGTGAAAGAGAAGCATCTTGGCCAGGATCCCTCCTTCTCTGAGACTGGGGAGTCAAAGGTCCAGAGAAGGCTTCTGAGGCAGGATCTCCCACAAGAAGCCCTTATGTGCAGGACTGTGACTAAGGATTTATCCTTATCTTTGGAGCTAATCATCGTCCAATCAAGAGTTTCTATTTTGTTTCTTTTCTGTAAATAAAATTTTATAAAAACAACTGGCATTTATATAGCACTTTAAGGTTTACAAAGTGTTTTCCATGTGATAGTGTATATTATATAAGCAAGAGATCAACCTGCATGTCCTGTAGTTAGGGGATCATTTATACATTGACCCCAATATGCTGGGCTGGGGCTGTGAGCTAGGAGAGTGAGAAAATGTGCTGGAGTATTCTTTGGATCTCTCTCATGAAAGAAAGCAGAGTGGTATAGTGGTATAGTGGGAAAAACCACAGGATTTGTTGTCAGAGAATATGGGTTTGATTCTCAACCAGTTATAACAAAGAACTCCCAATGAGGAGGCCACTTCAGAGGAAGGAATGAGGCTTGATCTAGGACTCTCCATTCTGTGTATTATTGAGGTAGAATAGAGATATAATTCATGGGAGCTGAGACTGAGGAGCTGAGAGTGTGTTCAGAGGAGGAAAAATAATTTCTCAATAAAAATTTATTGTGTCTTCTGTGTGCCAAGCATGATGCTAGGAATTAATGAACAAAAAATGACATGATCTTTATCCTCAAGGAGACAGGTAAAGACTTTGAATCGGGTACTGAACTTACTAGGAGGGAAAGTAACCTTGAGGTTCATAGATGACAGCAAAAGGGATCTGTAGTAGCAGGAACAATAATTTTGCCAACTCTTCCTTTTGGCCTTGTATCTACTGTAGCATAGACTCATGGAGTCACAAAACTACTGAGCTGAAAGCGAACTTTAACATAACCTACTTCAGCTTCCAACCAAGCTCTGCTGTCCTACGTGCTTGAGAAGAGACAAATCAGATGACATTTGCCTCCTGGATGATAGAATCTGGTAAAATTCTATGTTGAATTTTTATTTTAAAGATATTTCAAAGTTGTTTCATAACAAATCTCATACTTTTTGAAAGCTGATTTTTTAGAAATGTAGGGTCTTGGGATTTTAGACCAAGACACAACCTTAAAGATCATCATAATTTTACAGGTGAGTAAAACCTAGACCCAAACAACTGAACCAAGATCATACAGGTTCCTACCCATTCTAATTTTTTTTCTTTGACCTTGTCATGCTCAAACCTCACAGGGTCTAGAGACCACATATGTTGGCTTTACATTTCTCATTCAGAATTTTTTTTAATTCTAAATAACGATGAGACTAATTAATTACCAGTCAATATTTTCAGGCCAGTGACAAATTAGATAGACAGACAGACAGATAGATAAACATACATACACACATACATATACACATACATATTTTGGTCACTTTAGCCTGTGCTATATTTGTACCCAGGGTCAGCCGAAGAAAAGGATAGCCCATTAATCTTTGTCCTTCTGGCATGGCAAGACCATTCAGTAATCTATATCAAGTCACAAAAGTGAAACTCTAAATGTGAACATGCCATATATCTAATTCACCCCCAATTAAAAAATAATCTTTTTAAAATGTCAATGCCTACTGCCCAGAATCAATAGCAAGAAAGATGATGAGTGACACATCCTAGTGATCTAGCTTGACAGGAAATAGATTGCTCTTGTTACAGCCACAGGAAGAAGGAAAAGTGGACCTTCTTCACATTTAACTGTATGACAGAGGGATGGAATCTGATAACCTGAGTCTTCTGCATTTTAATTGATGAACAAATCATGAGCCTAGAAACTTAGACATTTTCCAGTTAAATTATGATGAATTTTCTAAAAAAATAAAAATAAAAAACATTGATCCTATGACATTCCATCAAGTTAATATTATATGTGGTATATATTAGGACTTTTAAAAATAATTCATGATACAATATATGATCATATCATCATAGATTTAGAGCTAGAAAGGACCTTGGAGATCCTTGAGTCTAGCTTCCTCAAATAAAAGGAAAAAAAACTTAAGTCC
>CM053595.1:942429-967318 GCA_028646575.1 Pseudocheirus occidentalis | reverse complement strand
AGGTCACTGTTCTAGGAATCCTGGACCTACTCATTTCTGCAGGTCGACCCTCTGGACCTACTTTCTGCTGGGTATGCTGTCTCCCACTCAGCAAATGAGAATGATAAGGATAATGATACAGACAGGAACTGTATTTCATTCTTATAGGGAACTCCTAGGTAAGGAAATGTCTTCAATAATAATAATAATAATAATAATAATAATAAGCTTAGAGTCCCAAATATTAGCTTGGATTCTTACTAGTGGTGTGAAATTTATCAGGTAACTTTGCCTTTGAGCTTTCATTGTCTCAACTGTAAACTGGGAATAACACTTGCCATCCTTAACTTACAGGACTTTTCTTTGCCCACATGTAGTACCTATTTCTAGGTGTATTCCCCTCTCAACTCTGAATCTGTGGATTGATCCCCTAGAAGATGACAACCCCAGATTCAAAGTTCTCTATACAATCTGCTTTTCTAAAAGTAGAGCTCATGAGGTCTCACCAGCCTATTCACCTTCAGCAATGAATCAGTTGAAACAATTAGCTTACAGAAAATGCATTTACTGAAATAGTAATACTGAATTATAGTATGAAATATGAATGGTAGTACCAGAGGATTCCTTTCATAAGCCTGAGATACAATCTCCCACAAACCCCACAGCATCAGTGGGAAGAGTAGGTACATGTATAATTATCCTTTTATAATTAATTAGTAGAGAGGCACATATGTAAAAAATGCAAGCAACCAAAGCAACTCACACCTCTGTCCCTACTCAACCCTGATGTCCTCTCTCTTGTCAAAGCATCTTTAAACAGAGGATCAGTGTCTTCTCTTGGCATATCACTGTTCTGGGAATTCTGGACCTGCTCATTTCTACAGGTCAGCCCTACTTTCTTCCGGGTATGGTGTTTTCTACTTAGCAAGTAGAAAACTAATGACCTTGATCCTGACTTCCAGATTTCAAAAACATGCCTCAATTACAGTTTCTTCTGGAACCTTCTTTAGCATCATGGGCCTACTCACCAAAATATATCCAACTATTCTTGCAGCCTTCTTAATCTGGAATATCCTTCCACCAGGCTGGCCCCTCCTTCCATGAGTGAGTTTTTCTTGGTTCTTCCATTTTACATGGGCCCAGGCTGGCCAGTTTTTATTCCTTTCCCAGCACTGCTTCTGACTTCTAGACTTCCAAATTTGTGGTTTTGTGCCAGGTGCCTTCCTTTCCACCCATCTCTCTCGACCTACAACTTTTTGGTTCCATTTTATGTGTTTTCTTCCTACATTAGAATTTAGGCTCCTTGAGGGAGTGTCTTTTTGCTTATAGTTGTAATCTCTGAGTTTAGCATAATATTTGGCACAGAGTAAGCATTTAATAAATGCTCCCTTCCTTCTACTGCAACATGCTATTTCAATGGTAGAGAGAGGGAGAAAGAAGAGAGAAATTCCCTCCTTCCCCTGATATAGACCCTTTTTCAATAATTATATTCTTCCTCCATAGCTATCTCCATTATCGGCTGCCAGGAATGATCCTCTAGACTGACACTTCTCTCTACCCACCAGGGAGCTGTCTAGTATTTTTTTTTATTTAGCTACCAGTGTCATAGCTGACCAATCAGCCACCCAAAGACTAACTGGCTTATAATTCTATCACATTTGACTGAGTACCTTCTTTATTCCCCATAAAAAAGTAAATAACTATTTATAATTCTTTATAAACTCTAAATAGGCTGCTCCCCTTACATTCTACATAAAGGTCATTCAGGGTGGTCTGATATCACAGCCATCATTCTTATTAGAGGGGAGCATGTGTATCTTTGTGTGTGTGTGTGTGTGTGTGTGTGTGTGTGTGTTTGTACATGGGCAGTCATTTTTTTAAGTACATTGGGAAGAAGATAAGAAAAGACAGAAGGAGGAAATAATAGGGGAGAAAATTTTTGTTCTGCCATAAGCAAGGTCTAAGTGAATGTTAAGGACTGGATCTAAGTTGAAGACATTTCCTTTCAGCTGAAGGATGAAACAATGTAGGTTATCTTGAATCTGGGTCTCGAGTTGAATCTTGAGAAATGATTTAGTTGAGTAAATCAATCAAGTCACTCTACTCCATTTAAAATAAGTGATAAAATGCTACAATTGAAACATTAACCAGGTCACAATAATATCAATTAGTCACTAACAGGCTTTAGACTAAGAAACCACTCTTATTTTAAGAAACTGTTCTTGCTCAGCTAGAGCAATGTTGACCAGAAATGTGTTTTGATTGGATGAAGAGACAAAGCCTTAAAAAGTCTATTTCACTGAGTTCATGTCAAGAAAAGAGTATTTATCTAAGACTTCTTGGAAAAACTGCATTTTGAGAATTATGAAGGAGTTATAGGATAGAAATTAATGAAAACACAGAGAGAAAAGCACAAGGTATGAATGTGGATAGCAATTTGTACAAATCTGGTTTGTACAACTTCTGGTATCCTTCATCTTATTGCAACTTGTCTTCATTAATCTTTCCACTGTACTGATGTCTTCATTATAGTGTAGATTGGCAATTTATGGGCTGAGTGACAAGCAGTGGATAAGACTTGTAATTGGGAAACATAACAAGTACCCTTGAGTACATGAAAGGAAATTATATTTTTTAATCATTAGGCTTCAATGGGTGAATTATTCAATAACCTATACAATTGGACCAAATAGCCTTTTGAGAACCTTTCTAAAGTAAGAAAATTTGGAGGAAGCATATGTGAGATTTCATTTATCTAAGGAACTCCCAGTGAGGAGACTCCTTTTACCAATGCAGATCAGCACCTACTATGCAGCTTATGTCATAAAGAATTAATTCTATAGAGCAACTCAGTTAAAAGTGACTTGTCCAGTCACATAACCAATGTGTGTCAGAGACAGGACTTGAACCCGGGTTTTCCTGCTACCATAGTTAGCATTTTTTGGCACTGCCTCTCAGTAATAATAAAAAATCACACACACACACACACACACACACACACACACACATACACATACACACAAGCACATATATATATAAAATGTTAAGGTTCACAAAGCAGCAACCCTATAAGGTAGAAAATGTATGTTAGTATCCTGATTTCATAGCTGAAAAACTGAGGCTCTGAAGGATTGTTTTTTTACCCAACCATTAAGTGGCTTAGGTAGGATGTGAACCCATGACTCTTCACAAGAATCCAAATGCTGCATCCACTGGGCTATACTGTCAGCCAGAAAACTTACAACTAAGAATTTCAAAAATCCTTTCACAAACGGTCATTACACTTTGCTGTTACTAAGCCTTTCCTGAAAAAGGTAAGGTTTGACCTTCAAAGACAATTTAAATGGCCTTTAAAAAGAAAGAACACACTGTAAGCTTCTATAAACTAATGTGCTGCTTTCTGCTTTCCTCTTGGTTGCACAGGTAGCCCCTCAAAGTCAGCAAGGAAGTTGGAGTAATGGATTTCAAAGTCAAGAATCTAATGCAAATCCAAGTATTTGCTTATACACTCTCTGAAGTCTCCACAGATTAAGTTTAGAAGTATTTTCATAGATCATATCTACATAATCTAATAGAGATGATTTCAGGAATAGAGTAGCTGTTTCCAGAGATGTCATTGGGCAAACATTGTTTTCCGATAACATGAATAAAGCTTGTGTTCTTGTTTAAGTTCTTTTTTTAAAAGATTATCCAATTTATAGGACAATGTGGAGGAGTTATTAATAATATTTCACCTACCTAAAAAGGACTTTATCTTGATACTAGTTATGGGAGAGAAATGGGAGATTCAGAGGATAAGGGAGTCCCATCTCTGTTAAACTTGTGCATCATAATTGACTTTGTTAAAGGACATTTCAGTATTGGGAGATTCAGATCTAGTGTCAGCTTAATGCATCAGCTATATCAGGATTCGCTTGTTTAAATATTTCATTTCCAAAGGAGCTGTGGGCTCATAAGTTCATCAAGACCCACCCTTCTCTGACTGAAATGAATTCTCCCTTTCAATCAATTACACCCATGACTTGAAATAAATGAAGTCCTTATTCCTTCTCTTAACAATAGAACTGGTGCTATCATATTATTTATTATCATCAAATTATGCTAGGCAATGGTGGAATTTTCTCACCATAATTGGTTGCCTTTAAAGGGCATAAGTTGGAAACACCATTTGCCTTTTTTTCAGGTGTGAAAAAAGCCAATCTGTGTCAGGATGTTTTATGGAAAATTTGGTGCAATTGTTCACATGTCCATATTCATTCTATTACCTATGGGTAAACAATACAGGAAAAGTGAATATTTGTTGATGTTAACAATAATAGCTCATGCTTAAGAAGCATTTTTATACTATTAACTTAATGCTTGCATAGTGTAAGAGTTTTTTAAAGTATTTCCCTCACAAGAAGCTTATAAGGTAGGCATTTCAGGCATTTTTTTTCTCATTTTACAAACAAGGAGCTAAACGTCCAAAATAGGAAATGCCTTTGCAACAAACTAGTTTATTTCACAGCTGGAATTTGAATGGTGATTCCAATATCTTTCCCACCATACTATGAAGCCTTTCTACATAAATACTGTGTTTGTTGTACTCATCCACATGTACACACACACACACACACACACACACACACACACACACCATCCCTTCTCTAATCTATGATCTCCCCTCTCTGTTAGTTTACTCTCCACTATTCACAAAAATGTCTGCCACTCCGTCCTTTAAAAAAAGCATTCACTAGATCTCATGCCAACCAGCTATCACCCTATATTTCTTCTCCCCTTCTCAGCCAAATTGTTTTATAAAAATCCATCTACACTGAGTGGCTCCACTTCATTTTTTTCTTACCCTCTTCTAAATCTTCTGAAATCTGTCTTCCCTTTTCATTCATTAATGGAAACTGCTCTCCAAAGTTCCCATTATCCCCTTAATTGCCAAATTGAAAGACCACTTCTCAATCCTCACCATCTTGGAATCTCTGTACCCTTGACACCGATGAGCACTTTTGCTTTCAGTATACTCTTGCCTCTTCAGGTTTTTGAGACTCTCTTCTTTCTTGGTACTCCTATCTGAGTGAAAGTGCTGGTCATTCTTCTAGTCACTTCTGAACTATTATACTTCAATGAGTGACAGTGTAGGAAAGATATTAATAGAAGGGGCTTAAAAGTGGTCACCAACATGGGCCATTATTTTCATGCAGATTAGATCAAGGAATGGAGTATGTTTAACCTGGAGAAGAGAAAACTTCCCGGGGGTCTGAGAAATTCCTTCAAATACTGGAAGCATGGTTGTATAGAAGATCTTCCCTATTTGTTTCCAGAAGACAGAACAAAGACCAACTGGATGAGAATTACAGGGAAACAGATTTTGACTTAATGAAAGGAAAGATGTCCTAGAAGAGAAAAAAACTGTTGTGGAGGTAATGAGTTTTCTGTTACTAGAAGTGTTCGAGTAGAGACTGGAAGACTCTATATCAAGGATGTCATAGAAGTGATTCATGCTTCAAATAGATGTTGGACTTAAGAATTTCTAAGGGCCCTTTGAACTCAAAGATTCAGACCCTGTACACAGACACAAATGCTTCTCTGGGTGTTCTACATCCTAACCTCTGACTACCTGGCTTCCTTCAAAACTTGACCTCTTCTAGAAGGTCTTTACTGGTCTTAACTGCTAGTGACATCTCCTCTAATGTTACCTTTCATTTATTCTATATTTATCTTGTATGCACTGATTTATATTGGGTGCATAAATCTTCCAGTAGCAGGCAGCTCATTACCTCCAGAGCAGCCTTTTCTATTTCAAGACATCCTTACTTTTATTGAGTCAAAAATCTATTTCCCTGTATTATTCACACCTTTGTTCATAATTCTGTCTTCTGGAGACAAACAAAGAAAGCATTTTATATAATCAGGCTTCTGATACTTGAGGGGACTTATCATGTCCCTGGGAAGCCTCTTGTCCAGATTAAATAGCCCATGATTTTTTTTAATCTAGTCTGCATGGAAATGATACTCCCTATTGGCCACCCCCTTTTAAACCTCATTCTATTAATACTTCTTTTTTCTGAACTATAACTCTCAGAAACGAGCATAAAATAGTTCAGGAGTGACCAGATGAAAGACCAGCCCTTTCATTCAGAAGGAGATCTCATGACATAGGATTTAGAACAAAAAAATTATATTCTGTGTTCTCTGTCACTCCCAGAAACCCACAGATCTTGACTCTCTTGAGAGGAAAGGAAGAGAGATAGAGGCACATCAACCCTGCTGTGAGCTCTCTCCACCCAGCAGTTTGTTTTCAAGGACCCATATGATTAGTTAGCTTCACATAAATGATTGATCAGCCATCAAGGCCTTAATATCATTTTAACTTGCATTTTGTTTACTCTCTATTTGCCATCTTAAAAAAGTTTATGCAACATTCTTAGGCACTGCATATTTATCAAAGACCAGAGGTTAATGGGGATGCTCATGAAACCACAAGAAAACTAGACTTGCTTACTAAGTAGATAGGGTAAAGCTGCCATCCTGGTTTTTGTCTGCATCTACTAGATTCTGTGAAAAAGGGAGCCTAAAATAATGACAAGTACCTTCAAACCTTGATTCGTGGGAACAGAGAGAGAAGAAAGGGGAGAGAGAAAGGAGGGGGTTTGTGGAGGAGGGGGTATAAGTGTGTAAAAGAGAGAAACAGAGAAAGAGAGAGAATCCCAGAGGAGCCAGAAGTCCTTATTATTTCCAGTCCTTTATACTGCTCTGTATTTATATCCAGGGAACTATTTCACATGGAAAAATAATAAATCCCACCCACTCCCCAAGGCCCAATTCAAGCAATATCTCCTTTATAAGGACTTCCCTGACAACTGAAGTTTATATGATTTTTTCTCTTTTCTGAATTCCTATTGGCTAACAGTCCAACACAATTGTAGCATGCCATAATGGCTAGCTGACTTCAAGTCAGCAAGACCTAAGTTTAAGTCTCACTCTTACTGACTGTGTGACAATGAGCAAGACACTTAACCTTTCTGAGCCTGTTGCCTCATCATAAAATGAGCATGAGGATATACATATTACCTATCTCACAGGGTTGTGGTAGAGATTAAATGAGAATGTGTGTAACATGGAAACTCTGGTTAAGACGGCAAAATAAAAAGTGCTAGAAAAATCTAGTTATTCAACATGAACTCCAGGACGTATCATCCAAATCGGCTCCTGTAAGATTAGTAATGAAGAAAATGAAATACAAAAAATCTCAAAAGTGTCTCTCTTTACTCTAGAACTGTGGTATGCACACACACGCGCGCACACATCCATCCTAAACTTAGTAGAGAATGGTAAAGAGGTATTCTCATGGAATCCAGGGTGAACACAGGCATATGTGGGATCCCATAGAAGATGGGAGACAAGTCATGTCAAGCAGGCTAGCTGAAACTATGATATAGCAGCATCAACCTGAGGCTACATGCAGCTTTCTAGGTCTTGCCTGTGGCCTTTTGACTGAGTCCAGGTTTTACAGACAAATTCTTTTATTGAGGGGATTTGTTCTATAAAGTTTGTTTTAGTCAAAGGGCCTCACTTAAGGACCCAGAGAGCCATATGTGGCCTTAGGGGTGCCAATTCCCCACCCCTGGTCTAGATGGATAATATAGTATCTCTATTACTTTACTACAGAAAGTATCAACCATAAAGGCACCATACTCAGTTATTACCATGGGAAGCATCACCAAGAAAAGCAACGTATTCAGTGCCTTTCATTTCCTGTTTCACTTTTACACCCTGAACTTCTTGAGTTGCCATTTGACTCAGTCTTGGAGTCAACTTAAGCCAAAGCTCTCACCCTAGGGCCCTGAAGTCTTCACTGGAGGTTGCCTTCTACCTCTAAGCCTGGACTCCAGCCATGCCTTGGCTCCCTTCAATTCTCCTCACCAGCTGCCATGCTGCCTCATGAATCCCCAACTTCTTCTCTTCCATATCTGGATGAGATAAGATAAGTCAAGGACTGGAATAAGAATTCCATTGATATAAGGAGCTCTGAATGAGGAATTTCCTTTACTAATGAAAGTATATTATGGAATGGCACAGAACAGAATAAGCGTTTACTAAGTATCTGCTATTTACCAAGTGCCAGGCTAAGGGCTATTGCAATATTGCTTCATTTGATCCTCAAAACCCTGCAAGGTAGGAGCTATTATCCCCATTTTATAGTTGAGGAGACTGAGGTAGACAGAGGTTGAATGACTTGTCCAGGGTCACATAGCTAATAAGTGTCTGAGGCTACATTTGAACTCAGAGCTTCCTGACTCCAGGTCCAATGCTCTATCTACCTCATCATCTAGCTAGCTGCCTTAAAGAGTTGCCTTAGGGCACTGCAAGTTTAAGTGGCTCATTCAAAATCATAGCCAGTATTGAATGAACATCTTCCTAGATCTGAGGCCAGCTCTCTGTGACTCACCACCTCTCTTCCAATTCAGCAACCATAATCAATTCAACTTTGCCATTGCTCTGGGAAAGCGTGTGCCAACCTACTTCTTTATAGATCTGTTCATAACTTCAAAGCCAAAATAACTCAAACTAGTTCACCTTTCCAGTCTTCTTACACCTTATGATCCAGCAGACCCATACTCTTTGATCTAGTGATGCTGGCTTCTTTGCTGCTCATCTCCTATCTCCAGGCATTTATTCCTGTTATTGACTCATGGAATCCTCTCCCGCATCATCTCCATTTCCTTGTTTCCCTGAGTCTCTTCAAGTCCCAACTCAAATCCTACCTTCTATAGGAAGCCCTTCCCAGTTCTTATTTCTGCTCCTTCCTTCTGTTGATTACTTCCAATTTATCCCATCTAGAGCTTGTCTGTACATATTTGGATGTTGTCTCCCTTATTAGATTGTGATCTCCTCAAGTATAGGAGCTATCTTTTTTACTTTTTACTTTTCTATGGGTCCCTAGCACTTAGCATAGTCTTTGGTTCATAGTAAGAAACATACTTAATAAATTGTGTTTTAATTCATTCATTTCATTCACTTACTACCCATGTGACCTTGGAAAAGCTATTTTACCTCTCTGAATCTCACACAGATATAATTTTTTAAAATACATTCCATTTATGTTGAGGTTTAAAGTTTACAAAGCACTTTATTTACAACCACTGTGTGCGGTACTATTATACTCATTTTACAGATGAGAAAACTGAGGCTTAATTGATTTCCCCAAGATCAACCAGATAGAATTTGATGCCAAGTCCAATATGGTTTCTGCTCCATTACACACAGCCTACTTGTACCATCACCTCCTCTTAGAGCTGTTGTGAAGAACAAAGGAAAGAATACACACATTGTGCTCTGAATGTGTAAAAATCATAGAATTTCAATTCAATTTAATAAACATTTATTACATACTTACTATTGCAAAACAGTATGTTGGGCCTACAGAGAAATACAAAGCATATATAAGAGAAATTCTTCACCCTCATAAAACTTACAGCCTAATAATGAGTTTTTATTACTTAGCATATCAACACCAGCATCAATGATACTGAAAGGGGTGCATCCAATCGGCTGAATCAGTACTATCTCAAAGGGGAGGGCTAATCTTGCACAATTAATCCCACATGATGGCCATAAAAAGTTCCTTATAGTGGGAAAATTTAAGGAGGACAGGTCTTGGAAGTTATTGCCAGTACATATTGAGTGTGAATTATTGTGGAGCTTTCTAGTAACCCTCCAGAGTTTGGTAAAGACCTAAACTCATTATGTGGGATACTCAAGAGCCTTCTCAAAAATTTTTGAAGCTGACAAAAGCCTTATTTTTTAAACATATTAAGAATGGAGTCAAATTTATAAAAACAAGAGCCATTCCCCAGTTGATAAATGATCAAGAGATATGGATTGTTTTCAGATGAAGTAATTGAAGCTATCTATAGTCATATTTTTAAAAATGCTCTAAATCACTATTGATTGGAGAAATGTGAATTAAAATAATTCTGAGGTAATACCTCATACCTTAGTAGGTCAGCTAATATTATAGAAAAGGAAAATGACAAATATTGGAGGAGATGTGGAAATAATGAGACATTAATGCACTGTTGGTAGAGTTGCAACCTGACTTAACCTTTTTGTAGGGCAATTTGTAACTATACCTAAACTATAAAGCCATATAAAATCCTTTAACCTAGCAATACCACTACTAAATCTGTATACCCAAAGAGATATTTTTTTAAAAAATAAAAATGACCTGTATGTACAAAAAAATCTTATTTATATCAACTTGTTTCTGATGACAAAAAATTGGAAACTGAAGGGATGCCCATCAATTGGGGAATGGCTGAACAAATTGTGGTATGTGATTGTGATGGAATATTGTTTTTCTATAAGAAATGATGAGCAGGATACTCTCAGAAAAATCTGGAAAAACTTAGAGAAGCTGATGCAAAGTGAAATTTCCTATGTACAAAGTAACAGCAATACTGTAAGATCATCAGCTGTGAATGACTTCACTATTCTCAGCAATAAAATGAGCCAAGACAACTCTGAAGAACTTTGGATGAAAAATGTTATCTATCCCCAGAGAAAGAACTGATAGTGTCTGAATACAAATTGAAAGCATCCTTTTTTTTTTACTTTATTTTTCTTGAGGTTTTTTTTTGTCTATATTTTCTCTTACAACATGACTAATATGGAAATAGGTTTTGCATGAGTAAACAAGCATAACCTATATTAAATTGTTTACATTCTCAATAAGGGGTGTGGAAAGGTAGGTAAGAAGAGAATTTGGACGTCAAAGTTTTAAAAACGAATGTTAAACATTGTTAAACATTCACATGCAATTGGGAGAAAATAAAATATTAAAGAGAAAAAAAGAGCCTTTCCAGATGTTTGTTTTGTATGTCTATCTGGTTTATCAGACAATGGGTAGGTAGCCAGGGGAGCTATAGGCTATTACTGGCTCTCTTCTCCCTGAACATCTTGCAGACTGTGGCTGTACTCAATACTCTCCCTTTAGCAGGGTTGGTGGTGAGGGTGGATGTCAGCCTTCTGGCTTAGGTTTGAGAGCCTGAGACACAGCAACATGTTTTACTCATCCTCTAATTCTTCAAGGGTTTGTAGCTTAGACATCATGGGCACTCCCTCCATCAGTGCAGAGCAAACCTGAGTTGACAGTTATCATGAGTTGTGGTCAAAACGTACATTTCTTTGTATTCAGCCTGATTATCAATCTCTCCAGACTTAGGTTGATGCCCAGTTTGTCCCTGGAGCTATAAGCGAAGCCTTTGGGGCTAAGCAAGACCTACCAAGGAATAAGCTCTACTTTCACTTTCTTTCAGAAGCCACAGTCATATTTGCTTAACAATACAGAATTAGAATAGAATATTAATGAAGGAAGACTATGCACAATAAAAATCCAGAAAAATCTGTCTCAAGATTGAACCTCACTGACTAAAGAATAAATCAATAAGCCCCAGAACTGGGAGGTCTTGAAGTCATTCAGTTCCACCACTATCTTTCTAATTCCTACAAGTGGTCATCCAACATTCAACGGGAGACCTCTGAAAAAGAGAAAGCCCTCATGGCAGACTTTTGGCATGGCTCTGACCAGAAGGTACTTTTTCCTTACGTCCAGCCTAAATCTATCTTTTTACAACTTCCACCCTTTGCTCTCCTTTCTTTCTCCAAGGAACAAGCCAAACAATCCTTTTTTTCCACCTGACAGCCTTTGAGATACTCTTCTCTTCTCCATGTTATTATTCTCAGATGCTTCAACTGATTCTCAAGTGGCATGGTTTCAAAGTCCCTTGCCAGTATTCCCCTTCCTGAGGATATTATTCATGTCAACGTCTTTCCAAACATGGGATGCCCAAAACTAAGGACAGTATTCCAGATGTAACCTAACTAGTGGAGAAGATAGTGAGAGTGCTCTGGCTATTATGTTTCCTTTAACGCAGCTTTAAGATTTCATTAGTGTTTTGCCTGTCATGTCATATTATTAAGATATACTGAGCTTGTCGTCTCTTAACATCTCCAGGTCATTTTTGTGCAACTTTTGTCTAGCCACACATCTCACAATAAGGTATTTGTGGGATTGATTTTCTTGAGCTCAAGCTATGATGCCTTGTAGAACAGAAATATGGTGCCAGCTACAGTACACAAAGAGTCATTGAGGCAAATTATCTGCTATTTAAACCTCTCAAGAAAAGATGGTAGAAGAACCGAACCCTTGAGAGTCTTACTGGGATCATACGTGCTCCATCAAATTTTGTACTTCTCCAGACTTTCAGATGGCAGATAAAATCTGAACAGTCTATCATAGGACAACATGGTATTTGATTTGGTCCAGACTTCCTCTGCAGGGAATGAAGGACAAAATCTTCACATGCCCAGCCCCAGGCCATCAATGTGCTTTCCATGTTTACAGATCCATCAAGGTTTACTTCAGAAGTAGAGGCAAATGATATTATTTCTAGCCAGGGCCACTATGGAGCTCCTGGTGCTGCCTTTCCCCTGTTCCATGCTAAGAGTGCCCTCAGTGCCCTGAGATTTCTTTTGCTCCAGTGTGACATCTATAATCAGCTTTGAGAAAAAGGGACCCCTACGGCACATCAAATGTACCCCTGGCATATTTAATATACACTCCACCCTTATAATAACACAATGGGAAACCCAGCATTTTACATATGATAAAGAGATTATGGTGTGGGGGTAAGAGGGGTAATTAACATAATTATAACGGACTTTAAAGCTGCTGAAGGCAGCAAAGAGAAAAGCTTCCCTTGCCATTCTAGACCTTCCATATATTTAGTAGCAAAGGTGGAGCTAGCAGCCAACAGAGCCCCTACCACAGCACGAGGGGACTGAGTCTACAAAACCACTAGAAATGGAAAAATAAAGAAACACTGCCCTTAGTTACTGCTATTTCATCTCCTTCATTATCTAGAAAGAGAAAAACAAAAGCAGGAAACTTGATGGGTTAACTTCCAGACTAGGACTTAGAGCCAGGAGAATGGGGTTCACATCCATTCAAGTTTTGACATTTTCTAGCCAAATGACATGGGAGGAAATTCCTTTAATTTCTGTGGGCCTTTCAGTTTCCTCATTTGTAAAATGGGGGTGATGATATTCTCAGAACTGTTGTAGTTAAAGTGCTTTGCAAGACTCAAGCCACAGCAAAAAGAAAAATATTATTGTTTTCCTACAAAAGTCTTATTCTGATGTGTCATAGGAGTGTGGCCATGATCATAAGTTCTTAAAGACCATTTCAGGCAAGTACAGACTCTATCAGGCACAAAAGTTTGAGAACAGGTCTAGAGACAGAATTTGTATGTCTTGTCCATGGCTTATCCTGGATAAATGCAGAGAGAATATTGACTACCAAGTACCAAACATTTGAGGTCCTGGCAATTTATGAAAACCATCAAAGCAGTTGCAGAGAGGATGGGTGTCACATATGTTGTTTCGTAGTATCCATGATTCAGCAAACATTTATTTGTGCTGGTCCTGAGGATACAAAGGTCTTACTTTCAAAAGCCTTAGAACCTACAAAGATGCAAACCTATGCAAGATGATTTGAGGAGTAAGAGACTGCTAACAACAAGGAATGGGGTAATGTTTCATGAAGGAGATGTACCAGAGCTAAACCTAGAAGAAACAAGAAGGTGGAGCTGAGAATGTGCCCAGCATGCAGGAAGCACTGACTAAATGCCTCTCGACTTGACTTGCGAAAGGGAGTGCATTACAGGCATGTGGGACAGTCTTTGCAAAGGCATAGCAATCAGATGTGGAATGATGAGTTCAGGAAATGATCCATACACTGGTTTGGCTGAAACATGGAGTCCATGAAAGGGAATATTGTGGAATGTCTCGCACGCACTGAGAATTCTAGGCTCACAACTCACAATATATTAAAGGAAAATGGGCAGCCATGTGTCTCTGCTGAATTGTTGCTCCATTTGCCTTTTAAGTAGCAGGATATAATTATGCCATGTGACTCTATGAAAGGTTATAAACCAATTTTTGGACTGAAAAAAGAGGGTGAGACGATTATGTGGTGAAATCTACTGCCCAACTCACTATGATATTCATAAAGGAAAAAATATCCTCTTCTAGATCAAGTAGGAGGCTTTTCTACTTCCTGGTGAAATTGCTACCCTTCTGCTCCTTCTTTAACATCAAGTCACCTCCCTCCTAGCCCCTGCCCCACCGTGGCCTAAAGCCCACCACACAGACACTTTACCAGAGGAGCCAGGACCTGAATCTCTAGCTAGAAATAACAAAACACATTCTCTTCTTGAATTTGTCTTACATTTTTTGGTTTAAATCAAAGTAAGTCATTCACAGTTTTTAAAGCTTGATCATGTGAGAAATAAGGATATTAAATATGATTAAATTAGATTGCATCTAAGGGTAAGGACTCTTCTTCCATTACTGCCTTGATTAAAAAAAGTTATCTGAGCTATGAGGTAGAAAAGTTAAATGCAGCAAGGGGGAAAATGCCCTAAATTTTGAAGCTGTTACTATTTTTGTAGGAAAATTGCATAGTTTAAAAAGCCTACATTACCAAATCATAAGTAGATAAGAGAAACGTCCATAGTTAATATTCTCCGTTCCTCCTTTAATTGCTAAAAATAAGAGGAAAAAGGAAGAATCAAAAGTTACTCTGATGTTTCTCCTGGGAATAAAATTAGGGATACATGTAAAAATGGAATGCAGCCTGGAAACCAGTTCCTAAGCTGGAATTTAATTGGCGCAATATAGGAGTTTAAATAGTAATAAAGTTTTTTATACTCGAATTGTGAAGGAAAAATCACCCACAACACTTTTTAGATGATCATATTTTCACAGCTATTCCGTCTCTCTCTTCCACACTTTGTTGTTATTACCATTCTGATCATTTTCATTGTCTCATCCCCTGCCCTCCAAGCATTCTGAATGATGCTGAACGTTGGGAAATCTCTGAGAGGAGGCACAGAAATCCTGCATTGATTCTAAGAGATTGCAGGTTTGGAAGCACTCTGATCATCTCATTTGTGAGGCCTCCTCTCCCAGGACTAAAAGCAGTTAGTTCTCTTCCGGCTAAGCTATATGACAGGAAGCCCAGACCACTTTCTTTCACTTTCTAATTGAATGGCAGATTGAGGCACAAAAACAGGAGAGTGGCCAGCTTCAGCCCTCACTGTGACAATATCAACTCCTCTCCCTCAGCCCCAGTCCCAGTCCTATGAAGAAGAAGTAATTGATGGCAAATGAATGCGCTAGATAAAGGCTAAGACTTTTGTGAGAGAAAATTCCATAGAAAATCTTTCTGACAAAAATAGTTAACAAACAATAAACCCCTCTCCACCCTGACCCAGGACCTCAGAAATTACTACTCTGTTACTGAGAGGCATCGCGGCTTATTGGAATGACTCATTGGACTTAAAGTCAGAATGTGTGGGCTGAAATTCCAGTTCTGACACGCATTCTAGGTAAATTGACCCCCGTGGAGTCCAGTTTCCTCATTTGTCAAATGAGAATCATCATCATCATCATCATAAGCCCTTAGATTGTAAAGGATTTCCTGCTTTGCTTTGCTTTTTTCATATTTGTATCTTAGATCTCCAGAGCCTAGCATCAGGCACTTAATAATGCTTATTGACTGACTGATTGATTGACAAATTGCCCTGCAGTCCTCACAAGGTCGTGGGAAGGGTCAAATTCGATTTTGGGTGTTAAGTGCCATGGAATTTTAAAGAATTGTACCAGTGTAACTAATGATTATTTCTAAAAGCAGAGGAAAAGAGACATATCAATTCATCATCCACAGATCACAGTGTTTTGCCTTCTTTAGGTGCTGGGGATAGTAATAATTGATTTGAGTTTTTACATTTTCATGGGTGTTAAGATATATTTGTTGATAGCAGTGAGTATTGTTCAGATGCTTTCTTTATTATTCCATGAAATCTTCCTAGTCCTGCCCCATCTAGTTGGAAGTCTTCTCTCCCTCCTCTGATCTCTCCTGGAACTTTTCCAACTTTTCTATGAACCTCCACACCCCACCACACCACTGCCCTTACCCAAGGGTATATCTCAGTGCTTTACTCATTCAATTTAATTCAAAAAACACTGATTAAGTAACTATTTGTTGGGATTAGACTATTTATGAGGATGTTATAGGGGGATGTAAAAGAAGGGGTTCTTTTAAGGACACGAAGAAGATTGCCTCTAGCATTCATTGCAACTTTGAAATTTGGAAGGCAATATAGAGAAATGTTGAGAAGGCAATATAGAGCAAAGAATAGTGGATCCATCAAAGGATCTCTCTGGGTTCAAATCCCAGCCTTGCTACTTATAATAATGATAGCTAGCATTTTAATAGTACTTTAAGATTTACCTTAAAGCTTTATCTCACTGGATCATGACAAAAACCGTGGGAGGTAGGCACTATCATTATCCTTATTTTTCGTAGAAGAAGAACTTAGGCAGACAGTGGCTAAAGCTATTGCTCCAAGGTCACCCAACACTTAAGTATCTAAGTGAGATTTTAATTCAGATCCTCTTGACTCCAAATCTAGCATTGTAGCCATTGTACCACCTTGTTGCCTGTACTTACTTATCTGTCAGATGGTAAGCATGTCTGTTTTCTCTGGGCATTATCTACAAAATTAAAGGGGTTGGTCTAGATCAGCAGTTCCGAACTTGGGGGTCAAACGACCCTTTTACAGGGATCACAGGGGTTGCCTAAGACCATGGGAAAACATGTATTTCCTGTAGTCTTAGGAACCAAGACACGGCTCCTCTATAGCTCTCCAGGTGGGTCCGCCCACATGCAGATACGCCCACATACGAGTATTAAAGGCTCACGGCATTAGGAAGGTTAAGAACCACTGGTCTAGATGGTCAGTAAGGTGCAGCTTCTAAATCTATGTTTCTACATCTCAGCAGCCCCAGGCATTCTCATAGAGAACATACATGGCCAAAGCACACTCTTGGAAGGATCAGTCATATCTCCAATACTGAGGGGCTACTGCTATCTCCCAGGGATGTGATGGAGCTGCTCCCATTGGATCAGTTTTCAGCTCATCTCTTCTGGGCCCATAGTCTTACAAGAATACTATTCTTGGGTGCCATGTCCCAAAGAAAGCTCCTTATCTGGCCATGTTGTCGCTATTGATCACTGCCAAGGGACAGTTCCACCAGGCAAGAAATTGGAGAATTTCTCTTTGGTGTCATACTCTGCCTCAAGCTATATTCCTTGGCTATCAGGTTATCTCCTCATGAAAACAATACACACTGACATGCTCCTTTAGTTCAAAATCCAGAGAATTTCTACTTTTGTTTTAGAAAAGCAGAATCCCCTTAACACAGTCATCTTCAGACAATTTCCTTCCTAGGGAAAAAAAACTTCCTATATTTTTTTTTCTTCCACAAATTATGTTCAATCTATCATTTTTATAGTTTTGTCTAGAACAGGATTTTTTATCTCCAGAAGAAGATCCTTGTGACAGGTAACTAGGCTATTTGAACTCTTAAGAAGAATCATTTCTAGCCAATTAAATAATTACCACTCCCCTTAATCTGTTTTTCCTGATTCCATCCTGATCCACAGGGCTTGAGTCTTTCCATAGCAGGCCTCATTTTAGCTTAGGATGGCCATTTGTTAGGCATCACTGTTTCTCCCTGATGGTTAATCTGCCTCTAATCAGACCTCTCTACAAACTGCCAAGGGATCCTGGTATCTTGCTTGGGATCTTGCTTACCATTTCTTCATGTTCCAAACCTTTTTTTCATTCCCATTCAGATGAGATGGGGGAAGCACAGAAACAAAACTAAACCCAAGTGTCAAGGTTACTACCTATCCTCTGCTTAGTCACATTTCTGTCTATATAACCATCATCTCCTATCCAGCTAATTTCCTGGACTTCATCATTTCTGCAAGATGGAATCAACTTGGACACTGAAATCTCCTTAGATCATTTCCCACCCAGATTGCAAAACTTCATCATGCTCCCTCCTTCCAATCCATAGACAGACCTCTCTCCCACCTTTTGGCTTCTTTTTATGTGTTACCTGTTCCATTAGATTGTGAAAATTTGGAGGGCAGGAATTATCATATGCCTTTCTTTGTAACCACAGCACTTAACACAGGGCTTGGCACATAGTAGGAGCTTAAGTGTTTATTAAGTCTAAGTCTGACATTACTGTGTGTATATGATGAGCAAAGCTTAAGAGCTTTTCAGGTTTTGAGCTACCATACAATTCTTTGTTGAATAGATGAATAAAAAAATATTTTTATATATAATCTTAGTATTAGTCTTTTATAGATAATCTTAGTCTGAAAGAGACAATGTGCCAGGGATGCAGGAGTTTTCATTTTATTAAGAAATAAATATTTTAGTTACCAGCTTACGAGTTAGGAAAACTTCCCCTCTCTATGGTATATCCTGTCTTTACTCTGGATCTATATGGTTCATGTAGTTCATAACTCCAGGAAGGGGTCGGTTCAATTGAGCCCTCATTGAATGCTCCCTGCTCTGATGACTTTCCTTTCCTTTGGGTCTATACAGATGGCTTGTTTGCGCAGTGACTCCCCCTCTCATTTGAGTCTCTAAAAACCTTGATTGTCTCAGTCTCATACTGAGAATCTCTCTCTCTCCTTTTATGACTACACCTAGCCCTGTCTTTTAGGTTAACCACATGTACCTTAGGATCTCTCAGTTGTTGCTTCCTCTCTTATGCAGTGACTGTGTCTTGGTCAGTCTGACTTGATGCCTTTATAAAAACTAAGCACCAAGACCATCTATCATTCCTGAGTATTCAACTCAATGATTCTTCTTGATTCAACAGCTTTGAACTTGTGAATTTGAGGCAATAGTAGGATAGATGTAGATGCCACATCTGTGAGTCAGGAAAATTCACTTTGTATCCACAGAATCCATAAATTTGTCTTGATCTAATTGAGAAAGCATGGGAATAGTTTCCTGCTCTTGGTCCATGTCGTAAAGACATTTTACTGCAAGGTTCAAAGTAAACATACGTGCAAGTCAAGTCCACTTGTTACTAAGTTTAAATGCAAAGGAGACAGTGCTGATGTTTTTCTATCACTTCTGGACCACCCTCAAATTTTTTCTTGTTTTTCTGGCTATGTAGTGTCTATTTCATTCTGTTCCTCCATGTGCTTATGGGGGATGACTGAGAGAAGATCCATGTATCAGACAGGGTACTGGACTGGATAAACTGTGAGGTCCCTTCCGACTCTCAGAATCCAGCATTCTATGATTTCATGTTTATAAGAACGTGTATTGATTCCTACTTAATGCCTTTTTCTTACTGGGAGCAACTTTTCTGTCTTTCTGTATCAGAAAAAGGAAATTTGATTTTTCACAGGCAAATTTGTATGTGACCTCGATTCTGTCTCAAAATGAACTCAAAAGATCTTATAGTGCCCTCTCTCCCCTTTAATTACATGGAGCAAGATTTAGATTTGATAGAAACAGAAACTTATTAATTTGTCATTGTCGTCTGGTCAGTCATGTCTGACCCTTCATAACTCCATCTGGTATTTTCTTGGCAATGATACTGGAATAGTTTGCCATTTCCTTCTCCAGCCCATTTTGCATATAAAAAAATGGAAGCTCACATAGTTAAGTGACTCGGCCAGGGTCACACAGCTGTTAAGTGTCTGTGGCCAGGTCTGAATTCAGGAAGGAGTCTTCCTGACTCCAGGCCTGGTACTCTAATTGCTGCACCACCTAGCTTCTCTATTACTTAGAGTTGTACAAAAGTGGGATGGGCTATTTTAAGAGGTAGTGAATATCCTCTCAAACTAAGGTTGGGGTTAAATTAGCAGAAAAGAGGAAGATCAAAGAAGAGATGGAACCTCTGTTTAAAGTGGATAAGATGATGGTGGAGGATGATGGAGAAAAGGAAAAACTATGATATTTTATTTTGCTTCTGTTTTCTCTGCTAAAGAGAAGGGTCTTTCATCAGAAAGGGCAGAATAAAAATAGCTAATAGGGAAATAAAAGTTAAAATAAAAAAGAAAATAGTAAGAGAGCTATCTTTGGTGAGTTCCAGCTACCAGACCCAGATGGGGTCTCAACAGCACTGGCATGCGTACTTGCCAAGTTATTGTCTGTGCTCTTAGAAAGATTATGAAGAATAGGAGAGAACTAGAAAACCAATAGTCCTGCTGAACTCTGCCCTGCTCAGACACCTAGAGTATTCTGGTCAGTTTTAGGCCTGGACGGACAATGAGAAACTAGAAAGAATCCAGAGGAAGGTGACATCCTCAAGAGCCTTCCATATAACTATGGGTTGAAGGAGCAAGGAATACCTTACCTGGAGTAAAGAATGCTTGGGTTTGGGGGACATGATAGCAGTCTTAAAATATTTGAAGGGTCATCATTTGAAATAGAAATCAGACTTATTCTGTTATGTCCAAGAGGACATGACAAGAGCAGTAAGTAGAAGTTGTGAAATGGTAGATGTTATCTTGATGTAAAGAAAACTCTCAAGTAGTAAGAAATCTCAAGAAATAGTGGGCTGTCCCTGACTAGATGTCCTCCAGAAAAGGTTAGCTGGATGATCGATTAAGTAGGCTCTAGAGGGGCTTACTTTGAAATATACACTGGACTAAGTGACCCTGGAATCACTTCCTCCTCTGAGATTCTATGGTTTTTGTGATCATTTGTTGGGGATGATGTATAAGAAATGTTTCTTCAGAAACATGCTGGAGTAGAGAAGCTCTAAAGCTCTTGCTAACTGTTAGATTCTACAACTCTGAGAACTCAATCAAGCAAACTTTTCTCTTCCTACTAGATGCACAAATTTGCACCTGGTGATTGTTGATTGAATAAGATATGTTGTCTCTATTTTATAAATTTCCCATGCTAAACTTCCATCTTGGCAGCTAGGCAATGCCGTAGATAGCAGTGGATCGTTCTGAAAGACCTAAGTTGAAATCCTGGCTCAGACACTTACTGGCTATAACTGTATAACCTTGGGTATGTCACTTAGCCTCTCTCAGCCTTACTTTTCTCACCTGTAAAATGGGGATAATAACAGCCCCCTACAGCCCAGGGTTGTTATAAGGAACAAATGAGTTAACATAGGTAAAATGCTTTGTAACCCTTAGAAGTGGAAGATACATGCTAGATGCTGTCACATTCTCGTCCTCAACTTCTTCAAGTTGCCTTTTTTCTCAACATTTTAAGACCTATTGAAATGCAGCACAAAGAGTAGAGTGAGGAATGATTTCTTCATAGTCTACTTGGAGAAATCTCCAAAGTGGAGCTCCAGTCCAAATCTGAGAAACTGGAATTTAATGAAGAACAGTAGTGAGGACCACATTGGCCCATGTCGAAGGGCACTAGTAAGTGAAGCTTTCTTTTTGATATTGATTTGTTTGTCATTGGGTTGATGGCACCAGATATAATACGAGACCATGTCTTTTAAAGACAGTTGTCATTATTACTGATGTTCTCAGAACATTTTTAAAGCCACTCAGTTACCAATATTTATGGAATGTACACCATTTTGGACTGGACTAGAACTGAACTGGGGAAAAGACTAGAGAAGACCTAGAATCATAGAACTGGAAGAGCTCTCAGGATCCATCCGGGTCAAACCCCATAGTAATATAGAAATCCCCTCTATGAAAATCCAGACAGTTGTTCATCCAGCTGCTTCACTGATGGCAAACTCACTGAATGACCTCTGATGTCTCTTCCAACTCTACCAATATAGGCATCATATTTCATTTTTGGATTATTGCTAACAGTTAGAAATTTCATTCTTTGAGCTCAAGTCTACCATTTAGAGTTTCCATCCATTCCTCCTGGGTCTCCCTTATGGAACTACTATAGAACAAGTCTAAGCCTTCTGATGCCTCTTCTGATGGCTCTTCAAATATTTAAATACAATGGTCAGGTCTTGTCTGAATTTCCTACTAGTTAAATGC
The DNA here is from genome assembly GCA_028646575.1 of Pseudocheirus occidentalis. Lineage (NCBI taxonomy): Eukaryota > Metazoa > Chordata > Mammalia > Diprotodontia > Pseudocheiridae > Pseudocheirus > Pseudocheirus occidentalis. Next base: position 945,420 of record CM053595.1, on the reverse strand, counting down.
CCTTAGCCCATTTAATTATACCTCACATGACATTATATAAAGTTTTTTCATAGTCATGCTCACTTGATGGTAAGTTTATTCCCAAATTTCCATTGAGAAAGCCAACTATGTTGATAACAAACCTAGTTCAGCCTGGGACCACCCAGAATCCTAGACTTTGCCCGCATGTAATTACCTCTCTTTCTCCTCCACCCCTTGCTTTTCAGCTCCCTCTTAGGTGTTGCCTTCCCTCATTAGAAAGTAAGCTGTTTTGCTCATTTATATTTGAACTTGGGCTGCAGGTTTCCCACCCCTGGCCAAGTCACTTAACCGCAGACTGCCTCAGTTGCTTCAGCTGTAAAATAACAGCCTACATTTTCCAGGGTTATTGTGAAGACCGAATGAGATCATATTTGTGAAATGCTTAGTGCGGTGCCTGGCCCAAAGTAGGTGCCTAATAAATGGGGAGCCCTTTGTTATCAGTCCCAGCCTTTGGGGACCTTGACATGTAAAAAGTCTAGCAGCACTTGCATATCTGAAAAAGTATTTAATGTTATATCATTTTGTCAATGAAAAAACACAATTGTGTGTTGTTGTTCATTTGTGTCTGACTTTTCAGGATTCCATTTGAAGTTTCTTCGGCAAAGATCTTGGAGGGGTTCGCCATTTCTTTCTCCAGCTCATTTGACAGAGGATGAAGCTGAGGCAAATGAGGTTAAATCACTTTTCTAGGGTCACACACTTAGAGGATATGTAGTCTAAGGTTTCGTTTGAACTCAGTTCTTCCCTGTAGGTTCAGCATGCTATCCATTGCCCTCTAGCTGCCCCATGAATACAATACAATGCCACGCAGATTTAACAGCCCCCTACTATATGCAGCAGAACCGCAGTAGGTAAGAAGAATAACATACACTTTACAACAGACTTGCATTGTTCTTTCCTTCAAGGAATTTACTATCTGTTGGAAGATAGAGCCCAGCTACAGAGACAAAGTTGTGCAATAGGCAGAGTAAAGAGGTAGAAAGAACTGATTGGGGTTAGGCTCTGGGAAACCCCCTTAAACTCTGATTGAATCTTCCCATTTGATGAGGTATTTGCCTGAGACCATAAGCCTTTCATTACCACTAGGCCCAAATCTCTGTTACTCTTAGCCTGGCCTAGCCCTCCATTGTCCAGCTAGTTCCCACCCTTGATCCTATTAAAATATCTACACCCAAATCTGTTACCCTTAAACTAGCCTAGCCCTCCGTTGTCTGTCATCTCCAGGTAGCCTTCGGCTATTTCCCACCCTTAGTCCCATTCCTGGAATCTGACCTCAGTTCCATCAAGATCCTCCTTAGACTCCTCCTCAAGATCCTCCCAAGCCCTCCTCTATACCACCCCCAGATCCTGCCCACAATCTTTCTGTATATAAGAACGATCTTGCTTCCATGAAGGTGCTGAGATTCAATCTAGAGTAGGCTCAGTGTGCATCAGATTGTTCTGGCCCGCTTGTCAATACAAGTCTCACAGATATTTAGGCACCTTAAGAGTCTACTCATTATGGCAAATCTTTAATAAAATTTGTTTTACTTTGGCTGAGATGAGGCTTGAGTCAAATCCATTTGGCAGGACCCGGCCTATTAGTATTTTGGGATCTCAAGCACTCCTAAACCCCAAACGTCCACAGAACCATCTTTGAGCCCTGCCTCTGACACTCTCTCTGAAACCTTAGACAAATTAAGTACCTTCTCCAAGCTTCCGTTTCTTCATCTTTTAAATGTAAGTGATAATATCAGTAGAGCTAATTTAATAAAATTGTTGTGAGACTCTTATGAAATAACATATATTTTGTGAACTTTAGAGTATTATGCAAATATGATTACTATCAGGCCTAAGTGCAATAGAGGGAAGAAAAACAAAGTGTCCTCTGTTAAATTACTATAGTAAAAATAGTCATCTGAGGGCATGCACAGTAATTCAGCGATGAGTTACGCAGAGTTCATCAAGAAAGTCTTCCGAACTGAGTGGCAAGGGGTCAAAATGTCTAATTAGGACCTGATTTGTTTTCTGTGTTTCTGGTAGCCTCTCCTGCATTAATTTCCTTTATTAGCAGGGAGGAGGCATATTTTCTTTGAATCTGGATTGCTACCCCTGTCTTCATTTGTGCTTATGCAAGCAGGAAAAGCCTAGGTGGTGTAAGGGATAGAGCATCAGCTCTGGAAGGACCTGAGTTCAAATCAGGCCTTAGACACTTGTTGTTTACTAGATGTGTGACCCTGGGTAAGTCACTTAACTCCTAATTATCTTGTAAAAAATAAATAAATAATCTGGATGTGGGGATATGAAGAATGAAGCAACAAAGGGGAACAAAAATCAATAGGTCTCATGGTTTTTGTAGCATAGGGAAGTGGAAACCAACTTGACTTGAGGATCAGGATTATAGACATATATCCACCATTAACCAGTTCAGTGATCCGATACGTCACTTTTCTGGGCTTTGGTTTCTTGTCTTCTGTAAAATGTAAATAGTAAAAGAAGAAGAAGAGGGAAGGAGGAAGAGGGGGAGGAAGAGATGAAGAAGCAAAAGAGGGGCGGCTAGGTGGCACAGTGAGTTGAGCACCGGCCCGGGAGTCAGGAGTACCTGAGTTCAAATCCGGCCTCAGACACTTAACACAAAAACTAGCCGTGTGACCTTGGGCAAGTCACTTAACCCCAACTGCCCTCCAAAAATCAAAAAAAAAATGGCACAGTGGATAGAGTTCTGGGTCTGCCTCAGACACATGCAAACTGTGAGACCCTGGCCAAGTCACTTAACCTCTGTCTGTGATAATGATATGGAGTTGTTGTGAAAATCAAATGAGAAAATATTTTTAAAGGACTAAAAAAAGTGCCTGCGTATAATAGATGTGATGTATACGTCAGTTATGGTTATAGTTATCACAGCTATCATGCATACAGCTTTGTAAAGGTTTCGAGTGTCATTTCATTTAATCCTGTAAAGCAGTAGCATGGAGAAGCAGCAGCAGCAGC
>CM053595.1:897412-941929 GCA_028646575.1 Pseudocheirus occidentalis | reverse complement strand
AGTGCCATGGAATAGCTTAGTACAGACTTGCTCAGTGAGAGCTCCATGGAATAGTTTGGCATAGAGTTGCTCAGTGAGAGTGCCATGAGATAGCTTAGCATAGACTTGCTCTGTGAGAGGACCTTTAAATGGCCTAGCACTCCACGTGGCAAACTTGAACTTTCAGTAAACTTTACTTTTTCCTTGGGTGAGAAGACTTGAGTGGAATTCTTTCCACAGGACCCGGCATGTTGGTATTTTGGGGTCTCAGGCAGCCCTAACCCTCTTTGGGCTCCTCTTCACAACCACTGCATTTTACAGACATAACCAGAGCATTGCAATGCTTTTTGACGGCCAGTAATGCAAGGTACTTAGCTCTGATTACTTTAATGTAACATGCCCCCTCTTGGATTTGGGGAAGGAAAATAAGAGGGCAGTTATGTATCTGAGACACAGCAGAAGACAGTGAAAAGGGTTCTGGGCTTGGAAACAGGAGAGGCTGGGACGGACACACTGGGTTATATGATAGCAGGTGAATCACTCAACCACTTGGACCCTCAGCTTCGTCTATAGAACAGGAATAATGATAATACTCTAATTCCTACCTCACAAGGTTATTGTCAGGATCAAATACATGGAAAATACTGTTCAAACCTTAGAGTATAAAGTAATTATCATCTATTATTATACTACTGAGACTCCGGAATGGGAGGAGAAATTTGTGAAAAGCTAAAAGCTGCTTGCTGTCCTCTAAATTAGGAGATTTGTTAGATGAAAAGTAAACGTTGGACACTGAGGGGTTGAGAGAGAAAAAATGATTCTGATATACTTGAAAGGGATTAGGTGGCAGATTTGGAAATTAATTATATGCTGTGAAGGAAAGAAACAAAGTACAAAAGAAAGAAGTAAAAAAAAAAAGCTACATAAATATAATAGAATATCTGAGAAGCAGAAGGAACCTGGACATGACAGGATTTAAAAGTGTGAGGAATAACAGCATAATCAAAAGGGGTGGGGGGGGGAGGGAAATAGGTGGTGGCTAGATGGCACACTGAGTAGAGCACTGGCCCCTGGAGCCAGGAGGAACTGAGTTCAAATCCAGCTTCAGACACTTAACACTTACTGGACGTGTGACCTTGGGCAAGTTGTTCAACCCCAATTGCCCTGCCCTCCAAAAAAAAATGTTTTTAAAGCAACAAGAGGTATTCAAAGAAAGGATTCAGATTTAAATTGAAACTAAGTAATATAATCCTAAAGAATGTGTGGATCAAATACCCATAGAAACGTTAAATATTTTTATTTAAAAAGAATAAGATAGCATAACAGAACTTTTAGATTCAGCTAAAACAGACTTTAAAGAAAAACTGATATCTCTCATTTATTTTATTGAAAGACAGAACCAATAGATCAAAGAACTGTACATATAACTAAAGAAAAAATAGGAAATCAGTAAAGAAAAGCAAAATATCTGAACACATAAATAGAAATTATAAAAAGAGATAAAATGGGCCCCCCCCAGAATCACTGATAATAAAACTAGAAGGCTATTTAAACAAATATAAAAAATACATCATTTGATCACAATGAAGAGGAAAATCAAAATATCCAAATTAAAGACAAATAAAAATTTACAATGGACAATGAGCAATTGTCTTTACAGCAATAAACCAGCACACTATCTTATGCCACATTCCACACTAAACTCAAAATGGATATGCAATCAGTAAACATAAAAGATCACACCATAAAATCAAATCAAGTATTTGTTACAGCTGGGACTAAAGGGAGGCTTCTTAAACAAACAAGATATTGAGGTAGTCAAAAAAGATCATTTCAATTGCATGAAACTGAAAAAGTTTTGCATAAATGAAATTAATGCAGCTGGGATAAGAAGAAAAAGGATTATTTGGGGGAGAGGGAACTTTCCCCATAAAATATCTCTGATAGAGGTATGACATACAAAATAAAAGGGAAGTTAGCACAAATACATAAGAAGAAAAATCATTCCCTAATAATTAAATGGTCAATGGACATGCACAATGTATACTCAAAAGAATTTTCACAGTATAAACATCAATCTGAAAAATTTGTTTCAAATCAATATTAATAAGAGAAATGCAAAGCAAAACAATTCTGACATTTCATTTTGCACCCAATAAATGGGTAAAGATGAAAAAAAGATGAAAATAGTCTATGCTGGAGGGAATATGGAGAAATATGCACACCAATACCATATCGATGGAATTATGAATACATCCAAACAGCCTAGAAATGGAATTTGAAATCATGTCTTGAAAATATCCCATATCTATTGTCCCAGAGATTTCAGACATAGACCAAGGAGATTTTTTTAAGTTCTCATATGCATCAAAATACTTTAATAATTTGATAATACCAAAGAACTAAAAACAGTAATTGTCATTAACCAAGGAACAGGTAAGCAAATTTTAGTGCATAAATGCCATTGAATATTCATGTAATAAAAAACAATGATATTTACTGAGGTTACTCTTAAATAAGCATTTATTGAATGCCTAAAATGTACCAGATGCTATGCTAAGCGCTTCACAAATATTAACTCATTTTCATGGTCACCACAACCTTGGGAGGTAAATGCTATTATTATCTTTTAGAGATGAGGTAACTGAGGCAGACACAGATCTTCCTGATTCAAATGAAAAGCATTGTGTACTGCACCCTTCTGAGAAATCATGATTTCAAGCCTCAGAAAAGAGCAATCATGAATTTCAAGAGAGATTAATTCAAGGAAGTACCAGAGACTGCAAGCAGATGTGTAGGTCATCTTAAGTTCAAAAGGAGCCATGCTATGTTATCTTCTCAACTGGTTTTCTCTGCTGGTGTTATTGTGACATGGAGTTGATCTTGTGTTCTTGAGACCATGCTAACACAGGACCTTTTCTTGCAGCCTTTGCAAAGCTAGAAAGACTGAATTTAAGGTACCATTGATGGCTGAACATCTGCCACCAGAGGACCAACTTAAGTTAGGTAAAGTTCATCTACTAAACATTTACTATCAGGTGAGGGACTTGACTGGTCAAAATAGTTCACAACTAATCATATATTTATTAAGGCATAGAGGATTTTTTTGACCGGTGCTGCTGGACTGAGTTCCCATATTGACAAAATAATGAATCATGATTATGGAATAGTTGCAGCACAAAGAAGCAATTGCTGAAAACAGAAACATCCTTAATAGAAGAACTTAAGACAAATGAGGTTCAGGCTGAGAAGACACTTACAATAAAGAGGTTGACATGCTGCAGTTATCATCATTCATCAAACACCAATAATTTCTTGGGCAGAGAAGTAGAGAAATGGGAGAGAGGAAAAGAGGAAAGGGGGAGAAAAAGAGAGGGAAAAGATAGAGAAAGATGGAAGATAAGGAGAGAAATACAGAGGAGGGAAAGAGAGGAAAGGAAAGACATGGAAAAGGGAATTGGATAAAGAGAGTGGAGAAAAAGAGTGAAATGGAAATGGAGAGATTAAAAAAAGGAGATTATAGGAGAGTAGGAAAAAGAGAGCAATGGCAAAGAAGGAAGCTAAAGAGAGGGGAAGAAAGAATGAGGAAGAGAGATAAAAAGTAAAGAATAAAAAGGAGGGGGAAGAGAAGAGGAAAGAGGAAAGACAGAGAGACAAAGACATACAGAGACAGAAAGAGAAAGAGAACATGAATGAGAACTGGACATGAGAACTACACCAATGGATGATGTTAAAATTGCTATCTTTCTTTAGATAAAGAGACCTTTCATTTAAAAGTACATATCACTCGCTGTCGATAAAACTGATAAATTTATACAGCCAAGTCATCACCCTGTCTTAACTTGCAGTAAAGAGCTCTGTTATTGTGATTCAGAGCTAGTGTTCTACCTCTCTATTACATTACCCTCCCCATCCCTTCTCTCCATAATCACACTGCCCATCCACATTATAACACTGCAAATTCTTGGCTCCCAGGCATCTTCTATTATGAGCACATTCTATTCATTTATTTAAACCTTGGCTTGCCAGGAGAGTCTCATGAGATAAACCATCTTATATTCATAAGGGTCCAGGTATACCAGGAAATGCACTCATTCTAAATATCAGTGCCATCAGGCTAATGCTTTCAAGCAAAGCTTCCTCAAACATGAGAAATCAGAAAATCTACAATGGGGACATAATATTAATATCTCTGTTAAAATAATATCTCATATTTCTTAAAATAAATATATCAAACTGCCATTCACAGAACCACCAGTCAACAGTCTTTATTTATTAAGAGTTAGGGAGAGAACAACCTTGGTGCAAGAAAGCAAAACTTTTTGCTCAACACAGGGATAATCTGGGGAAGGGATTGCCCAATAAGAGTGGACCAAAATTATGAAGTCTCAGGAAATTGAGAGCATAGTGGAAAGACCACTATTTTTGAAGTCAGAAAGTTCAGTTCTAATATGAGCACATGCTGCTTATTAGCTTTGTGAATTTAAAGTCTCCTGCTTCCATTTGCTAGTTGGGGCAGCTACGTGGAGCAGTGGATAGAACTTCAGGTCTGGAGTCAAGAAGATCTGAGTTAAAATCTGGTCTCAGAAACTTGCTAACCATGTGATCTTTGGAAAACCATTGTTCCTCTGATTGCCTCGATTTCCTCAACTCTAAAATGGGATAGCGATAATAATGGCAGCAGGGTTACTGAAAGGATCAAATGAGCTAATGTTCGTAAAGCACTTTTCAAGGTGTCTGGGACACATAAGGACCTGTATATATATATACACCTGTATAGCTATTCTTACCCATCTATCAATGACAAAAATGATTAGATGACCTTAATGTTTTAATATTCTATGACTCTAGGTGTCTGGCCAACTCTGGTCTTTTATGTTCTATAATTCTAAACTCCTTTCAAGTTTTAATTGTCTTATGTTCAGTGATTCCAAGTCCTTTTTTTGGCTCTGACTGTCCTTGGTTTTATATTGTCATGTAAAGAAAGTTTGTCTTCCTGGAGAAAGAATTCATTCCTAGCTGAATGTCCTGATTTTGCCAGATCTCTGTCCCTCCCATTGTTACTCAAAATGTGGTAGTGTCAGAGCAGAGGGTATTAAAGTTATTGGACTCTTTTACTTTAAAAAATCAAGAAGAACTATGTCCTTAATGGAATGCACATTGATAGTTGAATGGGTCTTTTACTTAAAAACATTTATAATTTTTTTAGAGCATAATTCACATAATAGAGGATATTTACTCTAAAGCATTTATCATTAATTATTGAGCTTAATGAAATAATATGTGTAAAATACTTTATAAAGTGGTATATGTATTTGTTATTGTTATTTTGTTATTATCATTAGGTAAATAATAATTTTCACTTGCTTATTAAATTACTTACTCTTTGAGGGGCCTTTTAAAGGTGTTTGAGTCTTCAGTGAAAAAAGTGAATCAAGATAAAGACAATAAAATGATCAAATAATGAGAATAGCTGACATTTACCTAATGCTTTGCAGTTTACAAAGCATTTTATAGATATTATCTTACTTGATCTTTACATTAGGCCTGGGAGTTGAAGGCACTGTAGTACTTTTTGCATTCTCTACAAATATTATCTCCATTTTGTGAATGAATGTAATAGCAAGCACAGTAGTACTTTGCTCCTTGTTTCAGTTATTCAACTGCTTAGGGCATTTGAATGTAATGGCAAGCAAAGTACTACTTTGTTCTTTGTTTCCTCTATTCAAGAGTCTTTGAACCCTGCCTGTGATTATATACAGTCTTTGTAAGAATTAGTATACATTGCGTTGCCCTTAATAGGCCTAAGGGAGTTTGGAGATCTTCCCTGCCCTTAAAACACCTAACCAACATATGGAGCCCGTGGTGGGAGGAGCTTGTCAAAAGAGCAAAACAGGAAGGACACACTAGGAAGGATGGAACAGGAAGGAGCAGAGCAGATAAAAGTGCAAGCATGAGGTGGGACCAAGCAGAACTGAGAGTGAAAGAATGTTTGTGATTTCAGCACTCTGTCTGTTGGTCTATCAGACAAAAGCCTTGTCTGTTGTTTTTAGACAGAAGCCCTGAAAGAGGACTTTACTGCTGTTTACAGAAATCCTGGGACTTTAGTGCGGATTTGTGTTTGATTTCTCAGACAGAAGCTTTGTCTATTGGTTTGTGTTACTTTGTCAGACAGAAAGTGAATTGAGATGATAGTACCAGCAATGTGTGTGAATATTGTTGTAATTCTGCTAAGCTTAATCTGTGTAAATTTGTGGTGGTTCTGTTATACTTCGTCTTTCCAGAAACAGAAACTGTGAAAGGCTTGGAGTAGACTAGTGGACCATGAGCTACCATCAGAGATCTGCCTACCTATGAATCTAGGCAAGAACTGGGAGCTTGAAAGAGGAGCCATGGAGTTTAGAAGTCAGCCTCCACTTAAGATGACAAAATACCTTTACTTAGGTATTTAGTGCTTACTGATGAGATTATGCCTTACTGTGACCTAGGGCTTTGTACTTTCCACTTACTGTGACCTATGACTTACTGTGAACGGCCTTTGTACTTTCCACTACCCCTTAAGGATGATTGGCTTAAGGACGATTAGAAGCAACTTCCAATCAAGATGAAAGAAAACTTTAGATGGGTACTTTATATTGATTGAGGAGCTTGTAACTTAATGAATGATATGTTTAAGACTATGGGGTCACCTTAATAAGTTGATATGTTAGATTGTTGTGAATGTTGTGTTTTAGTTTCTTGAATGCTTTGGTTTAGTTTATTGCTGAATAGAGAGTTCACAATACTAAGTGATCCCTAAAGTTATTCACAACAGTAGTCCTCAAGAGAGCTATTTGGGATTGGCTTAACAATGAGGAATATGAGGCTCGGAATCCAGGATTCTAACTAAAGCCCCCTTACTTCCAGACTAGTAACTGACCTCATCATATAGATGACAAGTGACAGAGCTGAGATTTGAACCATTATCATAAGAAAATATACTGTTTTATCTAAGTGAATTTGCCTGATAGCTAATGTTTGCTTCCTCAAGAGTCCAAATACTTTCTTAATTTTTTAACCATTTTGTATTGATTTTTTCTCAAAAAATATTATACAATGACTATATTATTGCACCATGAGAAATGACAGCTCTAAGGAATTCAAAGAAATATTGGTCAAATCTTTATAAATTGAAGAGTTCAAGTAAAATAATAAAAGTCAGGAGAGCAGTATTTTCAATGACTGCTATAATAATGGACACTGAAATGTTCAAATTTCAAATGTTAAATAACTGCACTAATCAACCTGGGACTCAGAGAAGAGTTGAGAAAAAGATAGGCATGTCTGTAATGGGTCTGCAATGCAGAAATTCTTGTGGTACCATTAGACATTGTATCTGTGTTGACTGGTTCTGTTTAATTGTTTTTCATTGTAATTATCAAGCAATTAGCAAATATTAATTGCTTACTATATGCCAAGTACTGTGTTAATAATTGAGGCTTCAAAGAAAGGCAAGAACAGTCTTGGTCCTCTATAAGTTCACATTCTAAAGCAGAACCATGTATACATGCTAGAATACACTACAAAAGGTACACAGAAGAGTTTGAAAGTAGTCTCAGAAGGGAAGACATTAGAAACTAGGGAAATCCAAAAAGGTCTCCTCCAGAAATTAACATTTGAATGGAGTCAACATTTGAATGGAGTCCTGAAAGAAACCAAAATGTGGGTGAGACAGGATTCTAGTGAGTATAGCCACTAATGGGAGAAATATAGAACAATAACTATTGGGGATAATAGGATAAAGTGAGGTGGGATTTTTTTGTTTATTTTTTTAAGCATAGGAGAGATATAGGAAAAAAGTAAGTAGATAAGGAAAGATTTGAGATCAGAGAGAGAACAGAGATTTAGAGACAGAGAGAAGAGAGAAGAGAAGAGAGGGAGAGAGAACAATCTGCTTGAAAATATGGAAGGAGATAGAAGATGGAATTAAGGGTACGTGTTGATGGGTTAGATCTGGCAAAGAGAAAGGGGACCTCTTCATCTAAGACAGAAAGTAGACAGTAAAGAAAGAAATCTCAGTGATATGAGGTGAGAAGGGGAAAAATTCATTTTGTGAGTTTTTAAGATGTGTGATAACATATAGAAATGATAGAAATTTTTAAAAGGCATCAATAATACTTGTTTTAAAAAATCAAATGTATTTTACACTTCTCTATCTTGCTAAAAGTTTTTGAACATAACTAGCCATCCCTTGGTGACTCATAATCACACTTATTAGAGGCTTCATGGTTTAAGGGAGAAAAGCATTGAATTTGAATTTAGGAGACGTGAGATTGAGTCTTGCCTCTGACACTTACTGGTTATATGGAAAGAACATGTCACTTGTTTTAATCCCAGTTCTGCTATTTCTCATCTGGGTGACCTTGAACAAATCATTCAACTTCTCTGGACCTGATTCTTCATCCATAAAATGGAGAATTGGACTCAATTACCTGTAAGGTCTCTTCAGGGCTTAAAGGTATAATGCTGTGAAACCATGACCAGGTGGCTATTGATTATAATCTTGTGGTTTGAGATTTTTATTTGTTCATAATATAATCAGGTTCATTGCTTCCTAATGTAGAACCAAGTCTTACATCTTTCATAAGTATCCTATTTGACCACAGTGAACTATTTTTTGGATAAATTGTTAAAGATGGTTTGGTCAGAATTTTGTTTAAAATGTTTGAATCTATATTCATAACTATATTGGTCTATAGTCTTTGTTTTCTTCTTCCCTCAATTAGGCTTTGAAATGATATGTCTTATAAAAGGAGTTTGATAGAATTTTATTTTTTTAATCTTGAGGATGATTTGTTTTATGAATTTTGTTTGTCCTTTAAAAGTTTGATATAACTCTCCTTTAAATATATTTCAACTAGTTTTCTGCTGTTTTATTTTATTTTGCAGCTGGTTCAATTTCCTTTTCTTAAATTTAATCATTTAAGTTTTTTTGTGATGTTCTACTAATCTGATTATTTGTATTTATGAAAGTGATACTTTTTCATTAAATTTCTACTTTTTCAGGTGCACAAATATGTATAGACATTTTTGATATTACTTTTCATTTTGCTAGATTTTTTGGTAATTTTGACTTATTAATTTCTTATTTTATTTGATTTTTCTTTTTATTCTTTTTAATCATTAGCAAAAGGAATATCAATTTTTTAGTCTTTTCAAAGGACCAAATCTTAATTTTATCAATTCTATCATCTTTTCCCCAATTTTCATAGATCTACTTTAATTTTTAAAATTTGTACTTTCATGTTTACTTTGGATTAGATTATTTGGTTGTTGTTACCTAATTTTTAAAAATGACATGTTCAATTCTTTGGTCCCTGTTTCTATTTTATATATATATATATATATACTGAAGCAAAAGTACTCAACCACTCAGTCTCAAGACTTTTTTATATTATTAAAAAGCATTGAGGGTTCCCTCAAAATGTTTTGTTTATGTGGATTGTATCTATGGATATTTATCATATTAGAAATAGAAAGACAGTATTATTATGAAAATAATTTTGACCTCATGGACTCTTTGAAAGAAGCTTAGAGATTCCACAAAATCTTAGAAAAACTTTTTTGAACACCTATTCTAGGGTGATCATGTTTTCTTTTAGGACTGCTTTGACTTCAACCCAGAAATTTTTCACAGAGTGCTTATGGAGTATCATTGTCTTTCTCATAGTTTTTGCTTCTGTGTCATGATTTTTGTTCAGGATGTTTCAGGATGTTAATAAGTGTCCCTTTATGTCTGTGTCTTTTGTTTGTGTTCCCTAAATTGATATATATTTAATTGCGTTACTCTCTGTAAAGCATGCATTTAACACTTCTGCATTTTTACATTAAATTATCATTTTTTTCTTCATACTAATCCATGGTCCTTTTTTAATTATGAGAAATATTAATGTTTTTTCAAAGATATAATAACTCTCAGTTTTATGTTATCTGACAATTTCTTCATTTCTATTATTTCCTTTTTGCTTATATTTCTGTTAGAATTATTCATCTCTGATAGAGGAATATTAAATTCTCATATGACTACTGTACTGTGATCTATACCTTTCTACAATATGTATGACTTTTCATGTATGGATTTAGATGTTATGTCATTTGGTTTACATCTTTAAATATTAATATGAGTTATTTCTTAAATAATAATGTAATTTTATAATTTATCTCTATTGATATAAATATTTACTTTTACTTTGTCTAATAGCATAATTCTAATGTATATTTTGAAGAGATTCATTTGATGAATGGTAAAATTTTGTTCCAGTTTTTCACTTTGAGTCTTTATGCATCTTTAATTTTAGATGCATTTCTTATACACAGAAGACTGAAGGAATTTTTAAAATTCATTCTGCAAACTTTTAAAAATTGGATTATCTAGTTCCATAATTTTTTAAATTGTGAATGTTAGGTTAAATTATGAATGAATGCTTCCTTCTATTTATTCTTCATATTCTTTGAAAAAAAATTAATCCTTTTCTTTCAAATTAGTTCTTTGACCCTGGAATTAATTTTGTTTAAACTGTTGTGCTGATAATCTCTTCCATCATACTTTCTCCTTCTCCCCTTCTCTCCCAATAATTTAATTTTACTTAAATTATTTATTCTCTTTTTTGATGTAATTAATTACCTGTTTCATTCTTGCTTTTTTCCTTTCTTTTCTCCTTTCAGTTAAATAAATAGTTCAAAAGTTCCCTCTCCTCTCACCAACTTCTTATATCTGTTACTTTTGTTTTACTTAATTTCTTTCCATTTTTATTTGCTACATTATCTTCATTAATTATATTTTCTTCTATCCTATAATATATTTTAATTCTCTGATTTGTGAACTATATCTTGATGTATTTCTCCTTTAATGTCTGTTTCTCATCAGTTAAAGCTTCCAGAGTTCCTGTTTTCAGTCCTCTATTTAACCACATTTTATTTATTGCCCTTTTACTTCCTTTATGCTAATGTGCCTTGGTTTTAGAAGAAACAGTTCATGAAGGAAGCAATGTTTGACAGAAGCAACACTGCATTTTAGAAATAGTCATGTCCCTACTATTATCATGACCAGTTATAATCCCACAGATTATCTCATCCTACCTCTCACTTATGTCTCTGTCATCATTAAGAGGGTCAGATACCCCTGGGAACTCATGAATCCTATATTCTTGGCCAGGATTCTTCCCATGTAGGCACAATGCACTCAGAGAAGGTGACCTCCTGATGCAAAAACTTCTCTCAGATTAAACCCATTATGAGGTACCCATCTCCCGTCATAAGCATATACCTCATCCTTTATGGGATTGCTGCTCTTGGAAGGAAAGTTTTCTTTTGCAGAGAAAACCTCTCCTTCCAATCATCCAGGATCAACATTTCTCTTCTGTTCACTATTCCTTTTTTCCTGAAAACCTACTCTTTTGACTAATCTATGGACATCACAACTCTTTCACTCTTCGTCCAAGGACTTGGTAGGGGTATATTGTTAATTCTCTTCTGTTCTTCCCATATCATCTTGCCCATTTTTGCAAACATCTACTCTCTAATTCCATCCCACAATATAAACTGACTCAACTCTAGGGAGTGATGATATTTAGTTCATGGTGCTTCAATCCTTCTACCTTCTCTTATCCTGTTTCTTTAAGTTCCACTTTTATCTTTATTGCCTTGTGTCCTTTTGTCCAATAGTGATCTCTCTTTGTTTTTTCCTTTAATCTAATGGGACTATTCACTAGCACAAATGGAGAATAGCCCAAAAGTAAGTAATGGTGAATAAAAAAAAAACAACCTGAATTTTGAGAGAAAAAGACTCAATAAAAGCCCAAAATATAAATATATGAATCAATAGAGAGGATCTTAAAACAAGAAGGATGAGTAGTAAATACTCAAAGAAAGTACAAAACTTTCTTTAAAATATAAAACAAAGGAAAATAAACTAATATTGGATGAAATATAGAATACAGTGAATACAAAAGAGCATGGAACATCAACAAGAGATTACAGAATGGTGCAGAGAAGAAGTGGAATCCATTTTGAGAAATTCAGAATAAAAATATATGTCAAACTTAAAATTCTAAATTCTAATTAATTTCTCTGGGCTAAAAGTCTGCCATAACATCCTCATGGTGGGGGACACAAATATTAGTGACCTGGTTCCCTGATATGTGTACCCGTAAGAGAATGGGGAGGGAAAAACTAGAGCAAGAATAATCTAAATATAACCCTTCACGAGGAAAAAAAATGGGTATTTAATGAAATTGAGGACATTCAAGTTTTCTCAATAAAAGACCAAAGCTGATTAGAAAAATTGACACTGATTCAAATACAAGTCTCAAGAAATGCATAAAAGGGTAAACATGAAAGGGGACTCATCAAGGATTCAATAAGGTAAAAATGTTAGCATTTCTTTGTGGGAAGATGATATATGTAACTCCTAAGAACTTTCACATTTATTAGGGCAGTTAGAATGCAACCACATAGACAGAGGACACAGGAATAAGTCAGTTCTTTGGGGATTATCTCCAAAAATAAAATGGAAGAATGAAAAAGAAGTATACAGAGGGAGAAAGAGAAGGGAGAGGTAGAATTGGGAAAATTATCTCACACAAGATAGGCATGCAAGAAAAAGTTTTTATACCAGAGGGGAAGATGACAAAGGGAGTGGAATACAATGTTGGAACCTCATTCTTATTGAAATTGATTCAAAGAAGGAAGAATATATTTACATACACAGTTGAATATAGAAATATGTCTTATTCAACATAGAAATGGAAGAGGAAGAGGAAGGGAATAAGAGAAAGATATGGGGTGGGAGATGATAAAAGGAAGGGAAGAGGAATAAAATAGACTTGAGGATAGACAGGATAAAAAGAGAGAGAAGCATAAACAGAAGAAAAAAGGATGCCAGGTAATACAGTTAGTAAGCTTAAGTAGGAATGTGAACAAAATGAGCTCACACATAAAACGGAAGTAGATATGAGAATGAATTAGGATTTAGATTCCAAAAATATATTTTTAAAAGAGACAAACTTGGAACCAAAAGACTCACAAAGAGAATTAAAATAAAGGACTGGAGTAGACTCTGTTATGATTCAGGTTAAGTAAAAAAAAGGTATGTGTACCTATCATGACCTTAGACAAAGAAAAAGAAAAAAGATCTAAAAAAGATAATAAGGTAAACTACATTTTGCTAAACATAATGTATCTTTGACAATGAAATAATATCAAATAAATTTTACAGCAAGTGTCCGTGATAAAAGTTTTATTTCTCAAATGTATAGGGAACTGAGGCAAACTTACAAAAATAAGAGTCACCCCCAATTGATAAATGGTCAAAAGATATGAACAGGCTTTTTTCAGATGAAGAAATAAAAGCAATCTGTAGTCATATAAAAAAAATGCTCTAGAACTTGATCATGGACAGACCGGAGCAGACCCCAGAGGACTGACTTGCTGGCAGTTGTGGCAATTCCAAGACATCTTAGTGCAAGAGAGGGGTCTGTCAGAACTAGGTGAGAGAGAGGCACAGTCCTGTGCAGGGTCTAGCAGCAGCAACTCCTGGGGCTATCAGTCCACAGACAATTATTTGAAAGTCACCTATTTAAACTTCCAGGAGTCAAGATGGTGGAATAAACAAAAAGTCACTTTCACTACTACCCCTTGTTGACCTTGAAAACCCAGAGCATATTGTCCCAGGAAAATTCCTGGCATATTGGAGCCAGCAGAAAGAAAGAGCATGGCAGGCTTTTAGCTCAGGAAGCTAGGGGGATTAAAAGGAAATGTTCCTCTTGCTGTGGCTGAATAGGACCAGTACAGGAAGGGAAACATCCCAACAAGCCAGCAGAAAGCCCTACCCCAGCAGACCAGTGGGACATCTGGAGTCCCAGGGTGGTAGAATCAGCAAGAACCAACACCAAAATCCCAGGTGTGTGTTCACAGAGCCAGGTGAATTGGTAGAAACCAGAGTGAATGAGCAGCTGAATCTACCCATGATCTAGCGAAGGGCTAGGGGAGGAGGAGACCTCCAGTAGCCAGACCATGCCTCCCCCACACCTCACACCATGAGATTCAGTGTAACCCCAGAGAAATGCAGAAAGACCTCACTTGGCCTCAGCATACACAAGCCAGCTCCAGGTAAGCAGCAGGTAAGCTTCCAGAAGCAGAGGTCACAGCACATAAAGCCGGTAGCCTAGATCTAAGAACAAGAAGCATGGGACAGAGTCCCTTGTGCCCCAGAAGCATAGATCCACTTTAAAAGTCAGGAAAAAAACAATCACAATGAGCAAAAAACATCCTAGAAAAGCAAAGACCATAGATTCTTACTTTGAGGCCAGTGAAGATTAAAATACAAATTCAGAAGATGAAAGCATTGACACTATACCCTTATCTGAAACCTCTAGATGTAATATGAATTGGTCTCAAGCCCAAAAAGCACGCTTGAAAGAGCTCAAGAAGGATTTCAAGAGTCAAATTGGAGAGGCAGAAGAAAAATTGAACAATACCTTTAAAAACACAATTGACGAAATGGGAAAAAAAATCCACTGAAAAGAACAACTCCTCAAAAAGTATAATTGTCCAGATGGATAGAGGTACAAAACCTAAATGGAAAAAACAGCTCTTTAAACAGTAAAATTGGTCAAATGGAAAAGAAGGTAAAAAATCTGAGGAAAACAATGTGCTAAAAATTAGAATTGGGTGATTAGAAGCTAATAACTCTACGAGGCAACAAGAATCAGTCAAACTGAAAAGAATGAAAAAATAGAAGAAAGTATAAAATATCTCATTGGAAAAACAACTGACCTGCAAAATAGATCCAAGGGAGATAACTTATGAGTTAATGGTCTATCAGAAAGTCAAGATAATAAAAGGAGTCTGGACAGTATCTTCCAAAAAATCATCAAGGAAAACTGCCTCAATGTCCTAGAACCACAAGGTAAAATAGCAATCAAAAGAATCCACCAATCACCTCCTGAGAGACATTCTTAAATACAAAACTCCAAGGAATATAAGAGCCAGTTTCCAGAATTATCAGGTCAAGAAGAAAATACTGCAAGCAGATGGAAAGAAACAATTCAAATATTATGGAACTAGAGTCAGGATCACACAGGACTTTGAAGCTTCTACATTAAAAAGTTTGGAATGCTTGGAATAAAATATTCCATAAGGCAAAGGAGCTTGGGTTTAGAACCAAAGGTCAACAATCCAGCAAAATTGAGCATAATCATTCAGGCGAGGAGATGGACATTAAATTGTTGTAATGAGAATTTAGCAAATGATACCATTAATCTTTAAGTGGAGTTTAATGAGCTAGCAACTACAAGGAGTCAAGCTTACCCAAATCAAACAGCCCTGAGATACATTTTCTTGGGGTTTACATACACAAAAATCACAACATTACTGTAACCAGGGGGAAACCACAACTTAGTTGCTACACCAGCATGGAAAATGCAGAAGCCAAAAGGTAGAATTGGTTAACAACCTGTCAGTTACCCAAACAGTAAAAATCCCTAGGTAAGGGTGAGGAACTGTGGTGTTCTGCTCAGTGGGCTTTTGTGGCAGACTTGGGCAGGCCTGACTTGGTGGGCCTTTCTAGTGGGCTAGGTCTGTTTTGTTGGTGAGTCTCCTAGGGGACCAGGAGTATAGGTGTTAGGATGGCTTCTTAGGTGAGCTTGATAGGGAAAAGGGTTGGGAAGTGTTCCTAAAATGGAGGTTAACAGAAATGAAATAAGGGACTTTCAGATCTTTCTGATGAAAAGGCCAGAAGTGAATAGAAAATTTGACTTCAAATATAAGACTGAAGAGGCAAAGATGGTAAACGGAAAAAAAGAAAAAAAGTGTTATTCAATAAGAGCAAACTGTTTATAACCCTACATGAAAAGATGATACCTATAAATCTTGAGAACTGCATCTTTATTATGACATTTAGACAGAGGGTAGGAGTATAAATTAAATGATATGATGATAAAAAACCTAATTAAGGGGTACAAAGAGATGGTATTGGGAGAAGAAGAAAAGGGGAGGCAGAAAAGGATAAATTACATTACATGAAGAAGCACAAAAACCGTACAATAGTAGAGGGAAAGAAGGGAAGGAGATGATCATTGTTTGAACTTTACTCTCATCAGATTTGGTTTAAGGAGGGAATTACATACTCAGTTAAGTACAGAAATATAGCTTGCCCTACAGGCAATAGGAGGGGAAAAGGCAAAGAAAAGGGAAGGAGTGTTTAGAAGGAAAGGAAGAAGTAGTAAGGGAAAAGGAAAGAAAAGGGAGGGAGTCTGATAGAAGAAGGGAGGAAAGATTGAGGGAGGTGGTGGTCAAAAGCAAAACTCTTTCCAGGAGGGAAAAGGAGAAGGGAGAGTTTAAAGCATAAGCAGGGGGGAAATAAAATGGAGAAAAAGATACCCATAGTAATTATAACTGTGAATATGAATGGGATGAACTCTCCCATAAAATGGAAGCAGATAGCAGAATGGATTAAAAACCATAATCCTACAATATGTTGTTTACAAGAAACTCACTTGAAACAGGGGAATAGGGCAAAGGTAGAAGGCTGGAGTAGAATATATTATGCTTCAGCTGAAATTTATAAAAGCACAGTTAAAAATCCTAAACTTAGACAAAGCAAAAGCAAAAATAGAACTAATCAAAAAAGATAAGGAAGGAAATTATATTCTGCTAAAAGGCACCATGGTCAATGAAGTAATATCATTACGATACATATATGTACCAAGTGGTATAGCATCCAAATTCTTAGGGAAGAAGGTAAGGGAGTTACAGGAAGAAATAGACAGAAAACTATACGACTGGGGAATATCAACCTCCTCCTCTCTGAACTTGATGAATCTAACCTCAAAATAAACAGGAAAGAAGTTAAGGAGGTGACTACAATTTTATTTTATTTTATTTTATTTTATTTGCTTTTTGGAGGGCAACTGGGGTTAAGTGACTTGTCCAAAGTCACATGGCTAGTAAGTGTGTCAAGTGTCTGAGGCCGGATTTGAACTCAGGTCTCCCTGACTTCAGGATCATTGCTCTATTTGCTGCGCCATCAAGCTGCCCCCTAGAATTTTAGAAATGGTAGATATGGTAGACCTCTGGAGAACACTGAATGGGGATAGAAAGAAATATATACCTTTTTCTCAATAGTACATGGCACGTGCACAAAAACTGACTTTGTACTAGGGCATTAAAAACCTCACAATCCAGTGAAGAAAAACAGAAATATTAAAGGCATCCTTTCCAGATCATGATGCAATAAAAAAAATTATATGTAATAAAGGGTCATGGAAAGATAGACTAAAAATTAATTGAAAACTAAATAAGCTAATCCTAAAGAATGAGTGGGCCAGACAAAAATCATAAAAACAATAACTTCATTCAATAAAATGACAAAAATGAGGCAACATACCAAAACTTATTACAGGCAGGCAAAGTAGTTCTTAGGGGAAGTTTTATGTCTCTGAATGCTTACATGAATAAAATAAAGAAAAAGGAGATCAACGAATTGGGCATGCAACTGAAAAAACTAGGAAAAAATTGAAAATTCCCAATTAAATACTAAATCAGAAATACTGAAAATGAAAGAAGAGGGGGTAGCTAGGTGGTGCAGTAAATAGAGCACAAGCCCTGGAGTCAGGAGGACCTGAGTTCAAATCTGACCTCAGACACAACACAAAACTAGCAATGTGACCTTGGGCAAGACACTTAACCCCAATTGCCCTATCTTCCACCCTCCAAAAAGCCAAAAAGAAAAAAAAAGAAAGAAAATGAGAGATTAATAAAATTGAAATTAAGAAAACTATTGAACTAATAAATAAAACTAAGAACTGGTTTATGAAAAAAGCAATACAATTGATAAACCTTTCGTCAGTTTGATTTTTCAAAAAAATAAAGAAGAAAATCAAATGACCAGTATCAAAAATAAATTCACTTCCAATGAAGATGAAATTGAAACAATAATTAGGAATTATTTTGCCCAATTATATGTCCATATATTTGACAATCTTAGTGAAATGTATGAATACTTACAAAACTATAAATTGCCCAGATTAATAGATGAGGAAGTAAAATACTTAAATAACCCCATCTCTGAAAAAAGGAATTGAACAAGCCATTAATGAACTCCCTTGGGAAAATATTTCTAGGGCCAGATGGATCTATAAGTCAGTTCTATCAAACATTTAAAGAACAATTAATTCCAATGTTATATAGACTATTTGGGGAAATTGATGAAGAAAGAGTTCTACCAAATTATTTTTATGATACAAATATGGTACTGATATCTAAATTGGGAAGCATCAAAACAGAGGAAGAAAGTTATAAACCAACTCTCCTAATGAATATAAATGCAAACATTTTAAATAAAATATTAGCCAAAAAACTATAGCAATTTATCATGAGAATAATACACTTTAATCAGGTAGGATTTATTCTAGGAATGCAAGGTAGATTCAATATTAGGAAAACTATCAGTATGATTGATCATATTAACAACAAAACTAATAGAAATTATCTGATTATCTCAATAGATGCAGAAAAAGCTTTTGACAAAATACAACACCCATTCCCATTAAAAATACTAGAAAGCATAGGAAAAAATGTGGTCTTCCTTAAAATGATAGGTAGCATTTACCTAAAACCATCGGCAAGTATTATATTAATGGGGATAAGTTAGAAGCATTTTCATTCCTTTTTTTTGCTTTTTGGGGGGCAACTGGGGTTTAAGTGACTTGACCAAGGTCACATGGCTAGTGTGTCAAGTGTCTGAAGCCAGATTTGAACTCAGGTCCTCCTGACTCCAGGGATGATGCTCTATTCACTGTGTCACTTAGCTGCCCCAGTTAGAAGCATTTTCCATAAGATCAGGGATGAAACAAGGATGTCCATTATCACCCCTGTAATTCAATTTGGTACTAGAAATGCTAGCTTTAAGCAATGAGAAGAAAAATAAATTGAAGAAATTAAAATAGGCAAAGAAGAGAGTAAGTTGTTACTCTTTGCAGGTGATATGATGATGTACTTAGCTAATCATAGAGAATCAAGCAAAAACTACTTGAAATGATAAAGAAATTTAGCAAAGTTACAGGATATAAAATATACTCACACAAATCCTCTGCATTCCCATATATTTCTAATGAAACCCAACAGCAAAAAATAGAAAGAGAAATTTCATTTAAATTTACTGTAGACATTATAAAATATTGGGAGTCTAAGTGCCAAAACAAACCCAGGAACTATAAGAACACAATTACAAAACACTTTTCACATAAATAAAGTCAGATCTAAATAACTGGAAGTACACCAGTTGCTTGTGGTTACACTGAGCTAATATATAAAAATGACAATTATTTAGTGCTGTGCCATTGAAACTGCAAAAATTATTTTATAGAGTTAGAAAAAAATAGTAACCAAATTCATCTGGAAGGAAAAAAGATCCAGAATACCAAGGGAATTAATGAAAAGAAATGCTAGGGAAGGTGGCCTGGGCACATCAGATTTTAAACTGCATTATAAAGCATCAGCTATCAAAACTATCTGGTACTGGCTAAGAGATAGAGTGGTGAATCAGTGGATTAGGTTAGGTACACAAGACACAGTAGTCAATGACTTTAGTAATCTACTGTTTGATAAACCCAAAGACTCCAGCTTCTGGGAAAAGAACTTAGTATTTGACAAAAACTTCTGTGAAAACTGAAAAATAATATGGCAGAATCTGGGCATAGACTGATATGTTATACCATATATCAAAATAAAGTCAAAATGGGTTCATGATTAAGATATAAAAGCTGACACTATAAGCAGTCTGGGAGAGCACAGTTTACCTGTCAGATTTATGGAGAAGGGAAGAATTTCTGACCAAATAAGAGAGAGAGAGAGCATTATGAAATGCAAAATGGATAATTTCAATTACAGTAAATCAAAAAGGTTTTGTACAAACTGTAATAGCAATCAGTTTAGCAAATACCTAGCACTTAGTGGCTTAGGGCTAAGTAGCACTTAGTAACTTAGGGCTAAGTATGGAAGGTATGAAACCTGTCCCCTGTTGAGAAGGTGTGAACTTGCCTGTTGGTGGCAGAAGGGTATTGGCTGAGACAGGAGGCCAGTGTATGTATCTAAAGAAGAATTTCAAAGACAGAAAGACAGAATTGGAATTTTCCTGTTGGAGGAAGCAGGATTGTCTCAGCATCTGGGAGCTAAAGAAGTGAGTTGGAGTTAGAGAGAGAGAGAGAGAGAGAGAGAGAGAGAGAGAGAGAGAGAGAGAGAGAGAGAGAGAGAGAGAGACGGAGTTTCCCTCCCAGCATCTGGAAGCTGACTGAGAATTGAGATGGAGTTTTCCTGAGACCAGAATCTGGTGAAGGCCACCCAGGAAGCAGGATTGTCTCAGCATTTGGGACCTGGGCTGCTGGACTGAAGAAGTGAATTGGAGTTTTCTTGAGAGAGAGAAGCATGACCAGGATAAGACTTTGTTTGTTTGCAGCCTGGCTGATCCTTGAGTTCCAGGCAAGAGGTGTACTGGACCCTGTGAACTTTGATGTATGCCAGGGACTGCCGTGAGGACTGGACGAGAACCTGACAGATGTCTGCTTCTGAATCTAGGTGACGTTTGGTGGATTCAGGAGGGAGCTGGGACCATGGAAAGGGATCAAGGGAATCAGAGAGATCACTGAGAGTCAAGATGAAGAAAAGGCCTCCCCTCAGACAAAACTGAGGTTTGCTGGACACCAAGGGGTGGAGGGTTTGTGTGGTTTTCTAATAACTGTATTTGTGATTAATGATATTTAGTAATTGGGAATCTAGCTTAGTGAGTGATTGCTAAATTAGTGACTGATTAAGGTAATGGTTGCCGCAGGAGTAGAAGTTTGATTATTGTATTATGAATTGACTGAATGACTAAGGAAGAAGGGTTTCCCCCTTATGGAAACCAGATGATTATTCTTCTGTTCCTTGTTCTAAATATTGTGGCCACTGTAGTTAAAATTGTGTGGCCATTCTAATGTTAAGCTGTTATAAAGTCACCATATTGTGACTTTCTGTGATAAGATGTAATGTTGTGAATATTATACTGTGAATGTTTGCCTTGAGTTGTAATGGAATAAACAGAGTGTTCACTATTACTGTGTAATCTGAACCTTAAAAGCTGTTCATAGTAGCATTCTTTGGGGAATCTGCTGGTACATGGCATTACACAAACAAAGTCCATGTAACCAAGATTATTAGGGAAGTAGAAAATTGGGAAAAAAGTTTTACAATCAGTGTCTCTGATAAAGGTCTCATTTCTAAAATATACAGAGTATTGAGTTAAATTTATAAGAATACAAGTCATTCCCCAATTGATACATATTCAAAGGATATGAACAGGCAGTTTTTAGAAGAAGAAATTAAAAATATCTATACTATGAAAAATAGATCTAATCAAAAGAGATAAGGGAGGAAATTATATCTTGCTAAAAGGCGCCATAGGCAATGAAGTAATATCATTATTAAACATATATGCTATGAAAAAAATGTTATAAATCATAATGGATTAGAGAAAAGCAAATCAAAACAACTCTGAGGCACCACATCTCACCTGTCAGATTGGCTAAGATGATAAAATGGGAACATTATATATGCTGGAGAAGATGTGGGTAAATTGGTACATTAGTACATTGTTGGTGGAGTTGTGAATTAATATATCCATTCTGGAGAATGCCCAAAGGGCTACAAAAATGTGCATCCCCTTTGACCCAGAAATGCCACTTCCAGGACTGTATCCCAAAGAGAACAATGTGAAAAGGATCCATATGTACAAAAATATTCATAGCAACTCATTTTGTGGTAGCAAAGAATTAGAAATCAAAGGGCTGTCCATCAATTGTGGAATGGCTAAACAAGTTGTGGTATATGAATGTAATGGAATACTATTGTGCTATAAGAAAGGATAAGCAGATGGACTTCAGAATAACCTGGAAAGACTTTTATGAATTGATACTGAGTGAGGTGAGCGGAACCAGGGGATCATTGTACACAATTACAGACACATTGTATCTGTGATGACAAAGTTTGATAGACTTGGCTCCTCTCAGCAATATGAGGTCCCAAGACAACTCCAAAAGACTATATTAGAAAAAGCTATCTGCATCCAGAAAAAGAATTACAGAGACTGAATGCAGATTGAAACAAGCTATTTGCTTTCTCCTTTCTGTTTTGTTTGGTTTCTTCTTTCTTGTGGTTCATTTCATTGGTTATAATTCTTCTTGACAACATGATTAAAGTAAAAATATGTTTAATGTGAAGGTATATGTAAAACCTATATTGGACTGCATGACATCTTGGGGGGAGGAGGGAGGAGTGGGAGGGGAAGAAAATTTGGAACTCAAAAGCTTGTGGAACTGAATGTTGTAAACCAAAAATAAATTTATTTATTTATTTAAAAAAGAAATTAAGAAAACTATTGAACTAATAATTGGTTTTATGAAAAAAAATACAATTGATAAACTGTTGGTTATTTTGATTTAAAGAAGAAGGAAAGTGCTCTAAATCATTATTGATCAGAGAAAGGCAAATTAAAATGTCTCTGAGGTAACCTGATACCTATCAGTGTAACAGCAATCAGTTTAGCAGATACTTAGCACTTAGTAACTTAGGGCCAAGTATGGAAGGTGTGACTGCTGTCCACTGTTGAGAAGGCATGAACTCCCCTGTTGGTGGAAGAAGGGGACTGGCTGAGAAGGAGACCAGTGTGTATATATAAACAGAATTTCAGAGACAGAGAGATAGAATTGGAATTTTACTGTTGATGGAAAGCAGGATTGTCTCAGCATCTGGGAGCTGGGCTGCTGGACTGAAGAAGTGAGTTGGGGTTTTCTTAAAAGAGAGAGTGAAAGACAGAGAGAGAGAGAGAAAGAGAGAGTGAGAGAGAAAGAGAGAGAGAAGGAGAGAGAGAGAGACAGAGAGAGAGAGAGAGAGAGAGAGAGAGAGAGAGAGAGAGAGAGAGAGAGAGATTCTCTCCCAGCATCTGGAAGCTGACTGAGAAAAGAAATAGAGTTTTCCTGAAACCAAAATCTGGTGAAGACCACCCAGAAGGCCAATATTTCTTCTGGGTCCTAGGGTCAGTTGAACTGCTGGAGAACCGAAGAAGCATGACCAAGATAAGACTTTGTTTGTGACCTGGCTGATCCTTGAGTTCCAGGCAAGAGAAGCAGTGAAGGGTTTGAGATGTGCTGGACTTTGTGAACTTCAGTGTGTGTCAGGGACTGCCCTGCAGACTGGACAAGGATCTGGGAGCTGTCTCCTTCTGAATCCAGGTGACTGTTTGGTGGATTCAGGAGGGAGCTGGGACTGTTAAAGGGGATCCAGGGAATCAGAGAGACCAGAGTCAAGATGAAGAAAAGGCCTCCCCTTGAATGAAACTGAGGTTTGCTGGCCACCAAGGGGTAGAGGGTTTGGGCAGTTTTCTAATGATTGTGTTTAATGACTGATTGAGTTGATGTATAATTGCCCCATGAGTGGAAGTTTGATTATTGCATTGTGAATTGATTGAATGATTATTGATTCATCCCATGATTGGAAGACTGATTATTGTATTGTGAATTGATTGAATGCTTTGTTCTGAATATTGTGGCCACTTTAGTGAAAATTGTGGCCAGTCTAATGTTATGAACATTATATTGTGATTTTCTGTGATAAGATGTAATGTTGTGAATATTATTGTGATGTATTGTGAATATTTGCCTTGATCTGTAATAGAATAAACAGTGTTAACTATACTGTGTAATCCAATTCTTAAAAGCTGTTCATGGTAGCATTCTTTTGGGAATCTGCTGGTGCATGGCATTACAATCAGAAATGACAAATTCTGGAAAAAGTAAGGAGAAATAGGTGGACTAATAAGCTGTCAGGTAGATTTTCAAACCACTCTAACCATTCTGAAGAACATTTTGAGACTATGCTCAAAGGAATATAAAACTATGCCTACCCTTTGACTCAATTATACCACTAGATCCATAATCCAAAGACTTCAGGGAGAAAGGAAAAGGACCCATATGCGAAAAAAATATTTCTAGCATCTTTTCTGTGGTAGCAAAGAATTGGACGTTAAGGAAATGCCCATCAGTGGGTGAATGGCCAAACAATTGTGGCATATGATTATGATGGAGCACTATTCTGCTATAAAAAAGGACAAGTGGAATGGTTTCAGAAAAAAATATGAGAAGACCTATATTAACTGACACAATTTGAAATGATTAGAACTAGAAGATCATTTTCCACAATAACAGTATTATTGTAATAGTGATCAACTGTGAAATAATTAGAAACTCTGATTAATATAATGATCCAAGGAAATTCCAAGGGCTCACAATGAAAAATGATATTCAACTCTAGAGAGAGAACTGATGAGCTCTGGGTGCAAAATGAAATGTAATTTTCTTACTTTATTTTTCTCTTTTTTGCGATATGACCAACATGTAAAGTTGATATATTGCCTGCCTTCTTGGTGGGTTGGATGTGGCTGGGAGGGAGGGAAGGAACTTAGAACTCAAAAAAACTTTAAAGGGTGTTTAAAAATAAATAAATAATCTTTTAAATGTTGGTTTTGTAGAGTAAACTTGTTCCCATGGACTTTCCATATGTTCCTGCAGGCTGTTTTGTGAGATGACTTGGGGTTTTATCAGTTAAATATAATGTTATTATTTTAATACGTAAATCAAAAATGCTACCATGGAAAAAAATTCATATTTCCAATTGAATGGAAAGATTCTTTTGTTTTATAATACACCACCATCGTATAAATTTCACTCTTGTTTAAGATTAAACAAAGTTTTACTCTCAACGTGCTTACAAATAGCAAGAGCTTTCTTAAGTAAGTGATAAATATCCTCAAGAACATCAAAGGCAAATCTTGGATTTCAAAATCCTCAGATTTTCATTCTTAGTCATGATATATCCTTATCTCATATCATAGGAATCCCTTAAGATCTCACCAGTGTAGGAGGACTTTCTTGGACAGCCTGTAGATCTGTTCCTTCGTGTCTGATGTGAATTTGAGTAATGGGGGAAAGGAGGAACTGTGAGGATGGGGCAAAGAAGACTAAGATATGCCAGTATTCCAAACAGGGATGCTACCCAAAATGACAAAAGGCTGTGAGAAAATTTTTATTTTTAAGTAGGGAAATTTCTGACTCTCTAAGTCATTACTTAACAATATAGTTAACATATCAAAAACTCAGCATAAACTAAGAAGTTTACAGATTAATTATGAGTTGGCTCAAGAT
Source organism: Pseudocheirus occidentalis (assembly GCA_028646575.1). Lineage (NCBI taxonomy): Eukaryota > Metazoa > Chordata > Mammalia > Diprotodontia > Pseudocheiridae > Pseudocheirus > Pseudocheirus occidentalis. The sequence goes on along the minus strand of CM053595.1, from coordinate 916,679 downwards.
TTGAAACAGGTAAATAAACTCCATCCAGAAGTCCAAGTAGGCAAATCCCACATAAGCGTGGAGATGTTCTGGTACGATAGAAGCCATTCTTTTCTGAGTCTATGAGAAAGTCCACAGCTCTGTGCTTACAAGGATTCATGGGCCAAGTTGGACTTTGGAAAGCAAAACTAAATAAGAGTTTAGAATAATAATTTCCAATCTTTTCAATGTGAAGACTTTTTTTTAACAACAAAATACTTTGAGGTTTTAAATATCATAGTAGTTGTTCAGTTAATATCCATTGATGAAGAAAATACATGAGGACAGAATACTATCTATGAATTCAACAAAAATTTTAATGAATTTATATTTCCTTAATTTACATTTCCTTCCTTAGGATCTACATTCATTTGATAGTGATAAATACAGAGATGAGACATTTAGTATACAAAATGGATACTTGTTTTGTTTTATTTTGTTGTGTTTTTTTTCTATAATGCTGTGAAATAATACACACTTTATTAGTATGCAATTTGAATTCCTTTTCTCCAGGGGTCTAAGACCCAGATTGGGAAACAATGATTTAAAAGGTAAGTACTATGTAGTTGGTGACTGGATGATTTTCTTTTATTCATTTGCTTTGGTGTATTATTTCTCGATTTGTATGCAATAGTAATGTAATGTGCATGCCTAGACCACCTAAGATGATATCACCCTTGTATAAGATGACTTCTTAGGAGATCTAAGCATTTGTAAACCCCCATGACCTCATTGCATATGGGATTCTTTACCTTTTTAAAAAAGAAATGCTGGAAAATTCATTCTTGTGTTCTGGCATGTATTGTAGACAGGGTTGGGAAGGTAAAAATGCAGAGAATAACCAGCAAAGGAGGGAAAGGTACTCAGAAAGACAGTGTGGTACAGTTGGAAGCATGCTGAATTTGTATTCAAAATACATACATTCCAAATGTATCTTTGATCAATTCTCACAGATATTGGGCAATTCATGTAACCTCTCTGGGCTTCAGTTCCTCATCTGTAAAATTAGAGGGTTTGACTAAATGATCTCTAAGGTCACTTTGAGTTCTAAATATATGAGCCTATTATCCTAAGCAGAAATTGAGTCTGGCAGATTTCTGAACCCAAGAAGTCAGTTTGGTTCAGAAACTCCCATTTGAGGCTTAGTGCCTCAAATCAGGGTTCAGTGATTCAAAAATGTTTTTAAAATAATGAAAAATTAAACCTCTGGAATAAAAATCGAAGTTCCTTAGGCTGCTTACAGAAAGATGACAGATTCCCCACAGAAGACCAGTGTATATAAAAACTAAGGCCCAGGTCCTGATCTTTTGCATCTGGTTTGGAATGGAAATAGCCCAATAAAAACAGAAATGGAAACAGACCATAGGGAAAGAGAGAAATGAAGATTTATTTTGGCTGGCATTTATAAAATGCTTTGAGATCTGCAAAGCGCCTTGAATATATCAGTATTTGGTGTTAACAACACTCCTAGGAGATAGGTTCTATTATTATCCACATTTAACTTGACTTACCCAGGATCACACAGCTAATACATGTCTGAATCAGGATTTGAACTCAGGTCTTCCTGACTCCAGTCCAGCACTCAATGAGCTGTGCCACCTAACACAAATTAAGAGCTAATAATTTTATAATGTTTCTATTTTTAAAAAAATAATCCCCATAAACCTTCCTGTTGGTTTTAAAAGAACAATGACAACCAACATGGAGTAGAATACTCTCTTCCCAAGAAAATATGACCCTGCCTTTCCCCTTGACATCAACCTCCCAAGATTCAACAGACTTCCAAATCAGCAAGAGGGCTACAAAAAAAGAGAAGAAACTGATTCTACTCTAGGTAAGACCCCAAGAACTGACTCAGGTTGGGGTGGCTAGGTGGCACAGTGAATAGAGCACCAGTTCTGGAGTCAGGAGGACATGGGTTCAAATCCAGCCTCAGACACTTGACACACTTACCAGCCATGTGACTTTGAGCAAGTCACTTAACTCCAATTGCCCTCCAAAAAGAAAAAAAAAATTGACTCAGGCTAAGCTTCCTTTTCCCCCAACCTCCACCCTTATGATAAAACTGAATCACCAAATAAACCAATTCTCAGGTCTCAGGAAAGGACCAAGTTTCTAATGATAAACATTCCTTTGATTGTAGACATGCCAGAATTGACACTGTTCTTCTACTCTGGTAACATATGTAGCCATAACAGGAAAGGGCTCCATACAGGTGGCAGAAGTGATGATTACCTGTCTTGAAGCATAAGTATGGAAGAACTTATGCAGTGGAATAGACAATAGTTCAGGATTCTAGTTCCAGGTCTTCCACTGCACTAGTTTTCTGACTTTAGGAAGGCTACATCTACTTCTTAATTCTTACTTTCTTAATGCCTAAAATGATGAGGCTAGACTAAATAACCACTTTAACATTTGACTTCTAGTCTCACCGTCTTTAATTCTAAGGCCCCTTCAAGCTCTAACATTCTATTATCCAGGAGCTGAAAGCTTCTCAGTTCAATGTTCTATGACTGCTAGTTCTAACATTCTATGGTACCAGGAATCTTCTTCAGCTTTAGGTTCTATATCCTAAGGTTCTGTCGACTCCGACAATCTCTGGTGCTATGATGCTAAGATCCCTTTGTGCCACAATATTCTGTCATGTCTAAGATGTGTTTTAGCTCTAACATTTTCTATTCCATGTTACTAAGATCCTTCTCCATCTCAACATTCTGGGATTCTAACATTTTAAATGTATGTCCTAAATAGGATTTCATTGCATTTTTTTTGTTGTGAATAGCTCAGTATTAAATTAGCATATTTCAGGGTCTTTCACCATGCCCAGTGCTTTGGCATAGAATATACAAGCAGGTGCCTCCTTGCATCATTCACTGTGTGCCAAGCTATCCATCATTATTGTGATGGTTTACCATGTTTAATGTAGGTCAAATTTGGTTCCAATTACAATATGTATGTTTGGCTCCTATTCCTACAAGGGATATGTAGAGGGGGTGGAGATGAATGTACATACATAAAAAGTGGAGTAAAGTTAGGGAATGTGAAGCCACAGCATATGATTGATTAATAGGAAAAAAAATGTGCATGTGATAGATCATAAGCTCTTCTCCTGGATAGCAATCTCGTGGAAGGAAGTTGTGGTCATTGAGTCTTGTTTAACTCTCCATAACCCTATATGGGGTTTTCTTGGCAGAGATACCAGAGTGGTTTGCCATTTCCTTATCCAGCTCATTTTACAGATGAGGAAGAGAACAGGGTTAAGTTACTTGCCCAAGGTCACATAGCTGGGAAATGTCTGAGGCCAGATTTGAACTCAGGAAAAGGAGTCTTCCTGACTCTAGGCCTGGAATTCTATCCACTGTACCACCTAGCTGCCCCAAGGTAAGATAAGTACCATATCTTATTTTTCTTCATATCCAATATTACCTCTACTATCTAGCATAATGTTTGGTATAATTATCCCTTCCACATCATGGAGGTTGGGGTTCAGTGCCTCCCATGATTTGGAAAATCTGAGTAAAATTTTTGGCCTCCATTAACACCAAAGAAGAACTCTGAATTATTATGGTATTAAGAGATAAAATATGTTGTTATTATACAATGTTATACATATATTTTATGCATTTCTGAATTTCTAAACTTTTTCTGTGTCATCTCCAGGATCCACAAATCTCTCCCCCAAAAATTCCTATTTAAATTTTTATGCCAACCCACAATATAATAATGGGGAAAGTCATGTGTGGGAAGGCATAATTGTTTATGGTAGGTATTCAAAAGCTGCTTGCTGATTGATTGAATGAATGAGTGAATGAAAAATACACAATATGATCCAGTAAAAAGCAAGATTGGGGAGGGGGGAATCGCATGCTGTGATCTGAAGATCTGGGTCCAAATCCCACCTCTGACACTGTGTGACCTTGGGTGAGTCACAACCTCCCTATACTTCAATTTCCTCATCTATAAAATTGGTTTGGACAAGACATCCTCTAAGGTCCCTTCCAGCTCTAGATTTATGACACCATGAACATAGATTCAAATCTTCACTCTTGTTGTATGCCCTTGAGGACTCAATCAATCAGGGAGTATTTGTTAAGCACATAATACCTCCGGACACTGTCCTAGGTTCTGAAGGCATGAGAACAAAGAGTGAAAGAATGCCTTCTGCAGATGAGATCTCATTCTAATGAGGGACAGAAATACAAATAAAAATATATACAGCATAAGTACAAAGTTAGTATGTGTGTTATCACACAAAGCAGATGAATCTAAGTAGAAGGAAGGGACAGTGCAGAAAATCCGAAAAGGCTCCTCACAGGAAGCTCCTGCATCTTAAAGAAAAGAGGAATTCAATGAGGCAGAGGGGTGGAGGGATGGGGATGGTAAGTGTGGAGACAGAAGATGAAGGAATGGAAAGCAGGCCACTTGGGCCAGAATGGTGTCTACCGAAGTCAAAAAGGTGGATTAAGGATAAGTTGTATAAAAATTTAAAAGTTAAACAGTAGAGGTTACATTTTAGTATCTTTTTAAAAAAATAATCCACATAAATATATTTTTTCACTCTCCCATCACCCATCAATAGAAAAGAAAAAAACAGACTCTTTGTAACAAATTTTTTACAGTCCCAAAATATTCCATCACATCCATACACCACAAGTTGTTCTACTCTTATCCAGTTTATGGGCATCCCTTTAGTTTCTATTTTTTTTTTGCCACCACAAAAAGAGGGATTTGTATATAAAAGGCCTTTTCCTTTTTCTTTGATTTCTTTTAGGTAGAAACCTGGCAGTATATAATTGCTCAAGAAGCATGTACTGTTTAATAAATGTTTGCACAGAATTCTAAATTGTTTTATAGAATGGTTGGACCCATCCACAGGCCCACCAATAGTGCATTAAAATATCTATTTTGGGGGCAGCTAGGTGGCACAGTGAATTGAGCACCTGCCCTGGTGTCAGGAGAACCTGAGTTCAAATGTGACCTCAGACACTTAACACTTACTAGCTGTGTGACCTTGGGAAAGTCACTTAATCCCAATTGCCCTGACTTACACCCTCCAAAAAAAGTAAAAAAAAAAATCTGTTTTCAAATAGGAAGCTTGTTGTTGTTGTTGTTTTAATCCTAGAGATAAAGGAAGCTTCTAGAGTTTGATGAGTAGAAGAATCACATGGGTCAGATCTGTCCTTAAGGAAACTCATTTTGGCAGCAATCAATTTGACAGCAATAGAATGGAATGGAATCAAGAAAGACTTGAGACAGAACATGATTAAAAATCTCTTGCAAAACTCTAGGCAAGAGATTATAAGGGCCTCAACTAAGGTGGTCACTATACTTCAAGAGTTCGTGTGAAAACAACCTTCTGATGAGCCTTTGGGTCTCATTTGCTCCATTTCCAAAATGGAGACAATTCTATTTTCACTCCTGACATTCACGGTTGCAGTGATAAAAGCCTTCTGGAAACTATAAAGCGCCACGCTAAAAAGAACAGACATCACCTTGCTAACAAAGTCTGGTTTTCCTAGCAGCAATGGATCTGTGATAGTTGGACTACAAGGAAAGTTGAGTACTATAGAATTCACACTTTCTAATTGTGTTGCTGGAAAAGACTTTTGAGAGACCCTTAGACAGCAATGAGATCAAATTAGTCAGGACTTAAAGAAATTAATTCAGACTACTCACTGGAAGGTCAAATACTGAAGCTGAAACTTAAATATTTTGGCCACATATCAAAGAATTAACTCATTGGGAAAGACCCTGATGTTGGGAAAGATTAAAGCCAAAACAGGGGATAGCAGAGGATGAGATGGATAGATAATGTCATAGAAACAATGAATATGGACTTGGAAAGACTTCAAGAGATAGTGAAGGGTAAGAAGGGCCTGGCATGTTATGGTCCATGGGGTCCATGAAGAGTAGGTCATGACTGAAAAGCCACTCAACAACAACAACCAAGTGCCATGTAAATGTAATCTACTCTAGCATGCCTATCTGTTAACGGATATCTATAGTCTGATGATAAGAAATCTCATAGTCTCAGCACCATGCATCTCTACAAACAGATGTGTTTTAGAAAATTAACAAAGTATAAATCTATTCATTTTGAAAAGGTACCATTTTCTGCTTTATGGATTCAAAAAAGACCAGTTTTAAGTGTGTACCTACTTGGCTTCAAGTTTCATATCTGCCACTGATAAATCGGTATTCTATTACATATATATATATTTTTTCCTTATCTGAAAAATGGGTATATTAATGTCTATAGTAGAAACCCTATTAAGTTCACTGTGAGGGTCTCATGAGTCAATGTGTGTAAATCACCTTACAAACCTTAAAGCAGTAACTAAATTCAGCTTCTTTTTAATGTGAGTCCACCTTCCACTAACAGAAGTGACAACCTCTCCCTGCTTTAATAGGTGGTCTTTGTGGGTTACTACAGTAAAAATAATTCTTCATCTGAGGTCAACTTTTTTTGCAAAAATAAATGAAACAAAAATAAAACCTCTTGGCATTTACCTGTGCTGGTCTTCAGATGCCAAAGACACAATTCATTTCAAACCTAGCCATAGCTTAGTAGGACTTGACAGAGTATACCTTGCCAGCAAGCTTCCAAGAATCCAAGGTCATATCTTTTCCTAAAAAAGGCATTTAATGGAAAAGCTTCTTATTTTCTGGAAAATGAGGATGATAATGCATCCACTATTTCCCAGGTTACTGTGAAGATCAATTGAAACATATGTGAAAGAATAGGACTGGACCTTTAATTTCATTGAAATGGGGCACTTCCAGTGAGGAAATTCCTCCCACCAATATTGGTTAGTATATTCCCTGCAACTTCTAGTCTCAGGAATTTGCCTAGTAGGAATTCTCCTACAGGAAGAAGCTAAATGATTTTCTCAAGTTTAAGGAGCCAGCATTTATAAGAGACTGGATTTGAACCCCAACCTTTGTAACTTTGTGGCCAGCTCCATATTCCCTATATCACTCTCCCTCTTCTGGATAAGAACACACTTTGACCCTTCTTAAACTGTGAAATACTTTAAAATTGTGAAGTATTATAGGCTACATTCAGAGCAATTCAGTTTAACAAATATTTACTAAACTTGAGTTGGGGATGATGGTTGCCTTTGAATTCAGAGTTCCTGCCACATACTAAGTAGTTAATAAATACTTGTGACTGACTCACTAAAGGCCCACTGTGTGCAGCACACTTTGTTAAATCAATATTTTAAAAGATTTTTTCCACCAATTTGAACCCTGTTCTCTTATTCCCTCAGGTTTCACTTCCACTAACCCAGGAGGCAGGTCAATAATGATGAGTTGCTTTTTGTTGTTGTTGTTTTTTAATCTTGTTGTAGCAGGTATCTACAGCTCCTGTGATTAGTCAACTATGGCACCTTTGTCCAGGAGCTTATACACGATGAAATTCAGTGCACTCAGGTTCTGCTCTTCCTTGGAGATTCAGGCTTCACTCTCACTCAGGAGTGAAGTATAAAGAGATAACTAGCAATGCTTCTCGTACCTTCTCCCATTCCAACCTTGCAAATCTGAAGCTGCCCTTGGTTAAAAGCGCCTGATGTTCAATACTAACACTGCTCCTCTCCTTGTATCTTTGCCACACTCTGCTTTTCTGTGCAGATTTCAAGGTGATGACAAAAGAGAGAACAGTGTTCGCATTTGTTAATACCCACTTGACCCACAAAAGAAATTCACTAGCATTCCGCAGCTTCTAATTTAAAAGCCATTAGACCGTTCCGCTTGGCGGACCAGATCTAAATATTCTTAAAGGGGTGGTTTAATTTAATGATTACTTCAACAAGCCCCCTTTTAAAATGATGATCCGCCAAATTCAGGGGATTTGTTTTGGAATCTGATCTAATAACTGGCTTTGTACAAAGAGGAGCGGAGCCGAATCTGATTTGGTTCAGAACAGGGTGATAATCATGAAAATTACTTTGCATATTTAATCACTGTGAAAACATGAGTACAAACTACTTTCTAGAGATTACCTTTAAAAAAAAAAGCTTCAGGCTTTGCAGCGAGCATGCCAAGTATTTTGAATTACAGAGAATTATTTGGATTTTATAGAAAGCTTCGTGTTTCAAAGACTTCGAGCTACTCAGACACTGGCAAAGAAACATTTTTAATAGTGGAAGCAAAAAGTTGAGCTTTAAAAATAAATGAAATGCCGATGGGACCAGCTGTTGAAGCCTGTACTTTATGCTAAACTCCCCCGCTCTGTAGCAAGTTGTGACTGACAGCTTCCAATGGACTGTCCGTGTGAAAGGACCGTCTTTCAGGAGCTAGTACTCATCTTCTGCTAGATGTATTCCAGCTGCTCTCTCCCACCTCCAACAACTGAGTTCCAGTCACCTTGAGGTGCCAAACAGAGGAAGCAGAAGGGTGCAGTAAGGTGATGTAGCTGAAAAACAACTAGCAATGACGTGGTGTATGGTCTTCAGCTTTGCCACATACTAGCTGGGTGAACTTGATCAGGGGAGCTAACTTCTAAGGGTCCTTAAGTTCCCCCACTCTGGAAAACAGACTGGATGTCCTTAAATGCCCCTTCCAGTTCTAGGATTCAACTATTTTAAAGCCTCTTTCAACTCTGACATTCTGTGTGCTTTGCTTGTAAGGATCTTTTCACCTGGAACATTCCATGACCTAAAGCCCCTTTGGATATTAACATTCTTTAGTTCTATAACCTAGTATTCTAGATTCTGTGATTCCGGGGTTCCTTTCAGCTCTAACATTCTGTGACATATAATTGCATACAGTGAACTATGCTGCCTTTGTGAAAAAGCCTCTTTTGATCTTCCCTGGTCACTACAAATGGTGAAGGGGGGAGAGAGAGACACACACACACACAGAGTGGGAGAGAGACAGAAAGAGAGGGAGGGCAAGAGAGAGCAAGAATGAGACAGAGGTAGAGAGAGAAAGAGACAGAGAGAGAAAGAGAGAGAGAGAGAGGGAAAGGGAGAGGGAGGAGATGGAGAGGGAGAGAAAAAGGGAGAGGGAGAGAGAGAGAGAGAGAGGAGCCAAAGGACAGATCCACACCAAATGCACAATATAGCATGCATGTAACTGTGCCATCAACAAGTGAGCTCACAGTTCCCATTTCTTAGTGCTTGCTCTCAGCTCCATAACTTCCTCTTTGGGAATCCTTAGATTTATTCCAGAGGAATTGGTAAATAGACTGGTACTTTAAAAAGCTCTCTGAAAAACACAATATTTGCACATTAGTCCAAAGACACAGCAGCTGGCAGACACAGACTGTTGCTAACGTTATAAAGCATTGGTAGCTAAGCATCTGTACTCAAATATCTCTTCAGCAGAGGGGGGAGCTCATAGTATATACCCATATATCTACACACTTTGCCTCCTGTAAGTGATCAGGTATTTGTAAAATGCATGAATCATTTAGAAATATATCTTAGTTATAACAAATATGTGAATCATTTATAAATTTGTGTTATAACCATTATTGTTAATAGTAAAAGGTATTCAGTATTTCAGAAATATTTAGAAAACCACACATACATATTAAGCAAATTGAAAAGCTACTGAATAAACTTCTTAGATTGATTACAACAATGGCTCTCAATTTTCTACTGCTTTAGAGTTTACAGAACAGTCCTGTTAGAATAGTAATGTGACTAATTTGATCAGAATTTTACTGAGGAGGAAACTAAGATTCGGGGAGATGAAGTGACAGACTTATTGGTGGTGGAGGCAGGTCTCCAACCTAGGTCTTTGGCCTCCAAACTCAGTTCCCTTTCTCTGACACTGTGCCATATTTCTAAGCTGCCTTCTAGAAACAAGATGGCTGTGCCAAGCCAGTGTATAGTGATAAACGCACAGAAAGGCATATACCTGCATCTTTTGTACATTCTTCATATATAGTGGGTATTCCTTGAAGCCTTACATGTCCCAGAGCTTCAGCAGTCTAAAGGTTAATGAACAAGTTTTTTTTTCCTCACGTATGCACAGAACAGATAATTTTCTTTACTGTTCCTGATAAGTTGAAGGAGCATATGACTGACAGACCAATTTGTCAATCAACCACAAAGTGTTGAGTAGCCTCCTCTGCATAATTTTACACCCAGAGAGATCAAATGGGACTTCTGACTGTACCCTGGGCACGGACGGCCAAGGTTACTAGTCCATGCAAGTCACTCAAATCCTCTCCCCTTCCAGCTGCCAAACTCTTCAACGGTTATCTACGCAAGCATGAGGCTAGTCACCCAAAAAACGGGAGAGGGAAGGAGCTGTTTCCACAAACATGTGCGGGGCGCAAGTCAATTTGTTACCAAGCAAAAACGTAGGTGTTTGTATGTGAGAGCTGGGATTATTTTGTAGGTCTCAACACAGGGCCCCCCATGCCGGCATCTCATGTACTTATCTTGAAAGCGATGTTTTAATAACAGCTCCCTTCTTCACACACTAGCCCCTTCAGATGATTCCTTTGCTCAAACTTGAATTATAAAAATAGGTTGTCAATTACCCAGGGTAGCTGTGTAAAGGAATTAGCGCCTCAGTCACAGCGAAAAGAAAACTTTATTTTCACCACTTTCCAGTAAAAGCTCATTCAGAATAACTCCATTTAACAGTTATTTTATGCTGGAATACTGAATACCTCAGGGAGTCTTTTAGGGATTTTAAAGTCTCTTTATTTATAAATGATTCATGCTGCATTTTCAGAAAAACCTACAATTAGTGTGGGTAGCACAGAACTCCTTGGGGAAAGGTAAAAAAATATATATATACATGCATTATATAGAGCCTTTTATCTACTGCTGTTTTGCAGTGGACTATAAAAGGAAGAGAAGTGAAGAAAAAAGCAAAGAGATATTTTGTTTAACCTTTTAAATACATGGCCTGCTTGACAGTATTTGTATAGTAGTTACCCTCATGATTTGTTCAACCCACAAAATTCTTTTAATACAGGTTTCATTTTGGTGCACACTTAATGCCCCCCTTAGGATAAGGAAAGCTACTGAAGAGAAGATATTACCAAGAGAACCCCATCTCTGCCTAGCTGACCTGAAGGTCTGCACATGGTTCCTGTAAATCCTGGTCTCTCTCCGGAGCCTTCTGACTAATAGTAGAGCCTTTCTGGCTACTATGTAAGGGCCCTTAGATGAAATTTCTTTTAATTGTTTTTTGTCTTTTTGGAGAGGGGAGGGCAGGGCAGCTGGAGTTGAGTGACTTGCCCAAGGTCACACAGCTAGTACGTGTTAAGTGTCTGAGGCCAGATTTGAACTTAGGTCTTCCTGACTCCAGGGATGGTGCTCTATTCCCTGCACCACCCAGCTGCCCCAACAAAATTTCTAAGACAGACTTTCAGAACTGGCTAAATTCTTTGCCATCGCTGATTATTTTCTAAAAAAAACAAAAAATTGAACATGCATAGTCATTGATTTTTCTTTCCTCTTGAAAAAATGAAGGTGACCTTCAGTTAATCATGATCCTCCTTCAAACCTCAGTTTTCTCAAGTGAGAAATGAGTGAGATAATTCCTATCTTTTAAACTCCTGTCTAGTTCTAAAAATTCTGAGTCTGTGACTCTGATGTCTTTTCCAGCTCTGACATTCCTTGGTTCTCTGATGCTAAGACCTCTTCCAGCTCTGACATCTTAGGCTCTAAAGCTCCTTCCTCTCCAACATTCTATTCCGTGATTCTAAGGCCTCTTCCGGTTCTGTCATTCTGAATATCCATGGTTCTGTGAATTCTACATTTAAAGTAAAACTTTGAGTTATTGTGTTAATAAAGTCCCTTCCAATAGACTTTATGACATTTTCTCATGTAGACCAGTGTAAAAAAATTCTTTTTCAAAAATGGGAAAGGTCAGACTTTACATTTCCTTTATGGTCCCTCTTGAGACTGAGACAGAAATTTACAGATTACAATGATGAAACATGTTATAAGTATTACAGGTAACATGATTACAATACTCAGAAACTATCCTATATGCAGTACAACAATCCCTGTTGAAACCATCAGGCTGAGTTGGAAATGCCTGAATCTTAATAATGACATACATGGTATATTCTCTCCATAGCAGACAGCCATATGCACCTACAACTGGGTTGGCAATAGCTGTTCTCAACAAAGCTGTCAAGTATGGCTGAGGCAATATTTGATCACAAATGCAGCTAGAACAGTTTTATCTGACTACACTGTACAGAGTAAAGTGTAGGGCTGGAAATTTTCCAGAAAATTTAAGCAGAAGAAAGAATTAGTGGAGCTAATTCAGATCAAAAAAAAATCTCAATAATACAAGCCAGAAAGGATACGGGATTCTGACCCAATAAAATATCTATTGACCTTTAGACCTGTCCCTAAACATATAATGACAGAATTTGATACTGACTTTAGAACATAGAATATTACAGATGATATTGGACCTTTATTTATTTAGAACATAAAAGAGTAGAACAGAGAACATAGAATTGTGGTGCTAGAAGGTGCCTTGAACATGAACTGATCCAACTATCTCATTTTTCAAATGAGTAAAGAGACTCAAAAACCAAGTGACTCCTTTCAGATTCTAGAACAAAGAATGGAAAACAATCCAGAATTTACTAGTATCATTAGCAAAGAGCCAAAATACATGCCCCTTTCCCCTCAGGTTTAAAAATTTAGTACTTAGTTTGTTTATCATACTGAACAGAACTGACAAATGTTTGTGTTGTTCATTCACTCACCTGACGGTATGTGAGATGTTTTGCTTTACATTTCATGACTGTTATTTTTCATTATTGAAAAAAACTAATAATAAAAATGAATAAGACAAAGCCATAAACAGATTTAAAAAGAAATCTAAAAAATCCTTGTCTCCAGTGTTCCCTCACTCATCCTTCGCAGTTTTTAGTCTCTAGACATCCTACTACACAAAATGGAGACCAACTGTGATAGACCTGGGTATGTCATGAGCTGCATATAAAAGTGTAGTCATGTATTGTATTCATAAATTTCCTTTGTTTCCCTCACCTTTTCTTCCCAAAACAATGCTCTTTTTTTTCTTCCTATTCACTCATTTCCAAGACTGAACCAGAAGCACTGAAGAACAATATGCAAATCACCCCCAACTCCAAGTTGTGGTTAGCACACAGCAGACATTTAATAAGTGAGTATGGAGTAATTAAATGACAGAGTCTGAATACCCAAATCCTGGAACTGTTGGTTACTCTGTAGAAGGCAAAGAAAAAGGGTATTAGTAACTGGAGAAGAGAGAGGGTGAACCTACAAATGAAATAAATAATGATTCTTCCCTGGAAATCATGATGATTTTGTAATGGTTTGAATGAAGGCAAGTGACCCACCATCTTGCCAAGACTTTAGAAATGATCATCACACCTACTGAAATTTAATGTATCCCTTCCTCCCAATATTGTGTTGGAAAATGGACTCTAAACTTGAATAATGGTCTATGTTTTAGAAAAAGAACTCAAAAATTCAAAATATAGCAATGAGTATGAGGTTTATGTATATCTGCATGTATTGACATCATACCAGTAGACACGAAAACTACAAGAAAAAGAAAGAACCATGTGACTGAATTAAATTCCCAAGAGTAAAAGAATTTCTGCATTCCCACCCCCTACTTTATAGTTAATAAAACTGAGGCATATAGAAAGAAAGAAAGAAAGAAAGAAAGAAAGAAAGAAAGAAAGAAAGAAAGAAAGAAAGAAAGAAAGAAAGGAGAGAGGAGAGAAGAGAAGAGGAGAGAAGAGAAGAGAAGAGAAGAGAAGAGAAGAGAAGAGAAGAGAAGAGAAGAGAAGAGAAGAGAAGAGAAGAGAAGAGAAGAGAAGAGAAGAGAGGAGGAAGGGAGGAATGAAGAAAGGAAGGAAGAAAAGTGTTTTTCCCTTAGTAGTCATCCTCTCTATGCTCAATTTGACCGATCCTCAGGCTACAGACTCCATTTTAATCCCTAAAACTATATTCAAAGTCTTTCAAGCTTCCTAGAACTTCCTAGAATAGACACTGAGAATCACAGATCATCTTCTTGTTACAGTATCATTGGAGGAGGAGGTGCTGACTTCATCTATTCATTAGTCAGAAAGGGGACAATATGTTTCATCAAACAGATCTCTGTTTTGTGAAGCAATGAATGATAATATCCTGCTTTCTTGATTTCACTGATTATTCTAGAATCACATAAATCACATAAAAACACCTCACAAGGTGATAAAAGGAGTCAGGGACTAGGAGTCAGGAAACCCTAATCTTGTCTTCGTCATGAATTAGCCCTGAATTCGGTTGAATCATATCACATCTCTAGTCAATTTCATCATCTATAAAATGATGAAAATTATCCAGATATTCTCTGAGATTCTTCACAACTCTAAAATTCTCTGATCCAATGAGTCCAAGGTCCTGCCTATTTGGTGACTTCCAATTTTCTTTGACACTCACATCCTTCTAGCTCCAAAAATTCATATTCCATGATATAAAGAATCATATTCTGTAATATAAAGGCTTGAGAGATAAAGGGCCTCCCTGGTGGCAGACATAGAATGTTTCAATACCTAGAAGAAGCCCTCAACAGCAGTATATAGAACCTCTGTGGAAGTTTTATGAGAAAACATAGACAAGATTCACAAATAACAAGAAAACATAGAAGAGTCATGAGCGGGACCTTTAGAGCATGATTTCTTAATGTTTTGTTTGCTTGCTTGGATACCTTTGGCAATCTGGTGAAGTCTGTGGTCCCCTACTTGGAATAATGTGTTTAAATGCATGAATTAAAATACATAGAATTGCAAGGAAAATAAATTATACTAAAATGTAGCCATCAAAATACTTTTTTTTTATTCCCCAGAGAAAGAACTGATGGTATCTGAATACAGATTGAACCATACTTTTTTTACTTTCTTTATTTTTTCTTGAGGATTTTTTTTGGTCTATATTTTCTTTCACAACATGACTAATATGGAAATGTTTTGCGTGACTACACATGTATAACCATATCAAATGGCTTGCCTTCTCAATGGTAGGGGGGAGAGGAAGAAAGAAAGAGAATTTGGAAATCAAAGTTGTAAAAGCAAATGCTAAAAATGTTTCTACATGTAACTAGGGAAAAAGACAATCCTGATTTTTTAAAAAAGAATCCTATTGGGGAAACCTAAAAAATACTTTTAAAAATAAAAAAACATTAAATAATACTAATCCTTAATAAAAGAATATCATGTTTATTGTTTCACTACATGGAATTCAAAATATTGGTTTCTATTCTTGACAGTAACTCTTTTAGGTTAAAGCAATCTTCACAGATCTCTGCTTCCATTTTGAGCTTCAATAAAATAATTTCATATAGAAAAAAATTGCCAGACAAGGGGCTTATAATTGGTTTTGTGTAGACAAAGGAGGCAACATCAGATGAGATGGTGTTCTCTACTATTGAGACTAGTGCTTAGCATGGTACCTGGCACATAACATGTATTTAATAAATGTTTATTAATTAGAAATTGCTTGTTGCCCAAACTATTTCCTTCTGGATGAAAGGAGACATCAGATAAGAGCAACCGCCTTTGTACAAAAGTACGGAAATAGATGGCCACTAAGTACCTTCATCTCTAAAACTGATGGTTGGATTCAGGTTTCTTCCAGCTTCAACTTCATCTTGGGGAATTATGTGTGTATTCCCTAATTGTACAACAACTGGATTTCATAGTCCCAGTTATGCCATCTATTTTGCCATAGAAAAGGAAAGATTTTTATGCAGGGTACAACTTTAATTCTCTGCTAAAATTTAGATGGAAAAGAGTGACAAATTATTAATTTATCTGCATAAGTCTATGTTTTAAAAAAGAGGAAAGAAATGAACAAAAAACCAGCGTAAAATGTATAACCATCATATAGGAGGTTAAGGGGGAGGGGAGTCATAGTAAACTATTTTTAGATGCGCTTGCCCTCCCCACAATAACATGACTTTCAAGTGTGGTTCTATTTCTTAGAGTAGAGTCAGTCCCAAGATACCCTCATTCACATACTGTGTGCTTGTATCTTAGAAATATCTGCTTCTTGCAGATAACCAACCATCCTAATTAATAATAAGAATGCACAATGGGAGCTTTCTAACTGAAACCACAGCAGGGAACAGATAAGAAAAATATACTGGAGATGTGAGGTTGTGAGGGATTTTTTTAATTCCCAAACTCCATGCTGGTCTTCTACTATGTCATATGAATCATGGCATAATGAAACATGACATGATATAACCCAATGTGATGAGCCGACATGTCATAAGGAAATGCAAAAGGATTCATTATCACCAAGCATGTCAGAAACTCACACACATACACAGAAAATTACTTCTTCATGCACTTACTCATCGGTTATTTGGTTTGGGGATTCAGATCTATATGATAATGATGTATGTAAATGAAGATAATGATCTTACCTTTCTCTGGCACCTTCCATTCCAAATGATGCTAAAATGTTTTACCAACTTAGCATCCAGAAAGTCACACAATGCACAGGCACCATTTCACGCACTATTCTCTGTATATAGACACCAAGAGGACTGCTCCAATCCTCTGCCCATTCATCATCATGTAAGTTTGCCAGTTGAGCACAATGTGGAGAATATCAAATGTTTCCCATAAAACATTATTCACTAAAAATTTCTATAGAATATTCATAAACATATAACCATAGAATATCAGAACCAGAAAGGACCTTAAAACATAAAATGTTGGAACATAAAACATGCAATATTAGGAGAAAAATGTTAAAGAAAAAAATCTTAGAATACAGAACAGGGTGTTACCAATGGAATAGCCCTAGCCCACTCATTTCTATATGATAGAACTGAGGCTTGGAAATAGAAAGTGACTTGTCCAAACCTGTCCAACTGGTCAGTGAAAGAGAAAAACTCATACACCAGTACTCTGCAATGAAATGGTTGATATTTTGGTAAACCTTCGGTACTTAGAAAACATAAACATATTGTTGTCCTTATTGATCCATAATTCCAGGCCTTGCCCTTGCTACATTCAAGATTTCATGGCAATTGGCAATTTGAAAATAAAATTTTCAAAAAATAAAAATAAAAACTTGGATTGCAAGATTAAGTTCCACTCTTGGTTTTGACAGTTAGCTAGCTGACCTTGGGTAAATAACTATACCTCTTTGGCCCTCAGTTTTCTCCTATGTAAAATAAGGAATTTAAAATACATGATGTCTAAAATCCTTCTAGCTCTGACATTCTGTGATTCTGATTTTAAGCACAAGATGAGTTTTCACAGTATTTTTCACATACATAAGTATATTAGCAAGTTGTTCAAGCTCCTCAGAAACAGAAATTTGGTATGTGTAGAGTGGCATACTTTAGAATTAAATCTCCACTATGGAAAGATACACTCCCCTCCAGTAGAGCCCAAATAGTAATTTACATCGTTCAGTGTTCTGAAGCAACTGAAAAACTCCCCGCTTGAGCCTCAAAGTGGCCTGATCTTCTCATCTCTTTAATGACACACACACACACACAAAGCACAGGGTTATCTTAGAGGGACTGTGACTGCTGAGTTGTAGTGTTCCATACTAGAACAATTTGGATTTGCTGGAAATGAGGGAGGAAAGGAAGAGAGACTTTGAAAATCGATAGACATCTGCTAATTGTCGAATAACTTTTTTAAAGACTTGGAACTTTAAATGATGCCTTTTCCCATCCCAGTTTTAATAGCACATGTCTTTTACACAATAAACAATTTTGAGTGGAAAGTGCATCAAAATCTTGAGTACCTGGTCCTGACTTCAGTCTAGGCAGTTTAAAAATGATATGAATAGAATTAAGTAATTCTATTTACAATTAAATTCCAATTATAAACATGTATTTCTGGATGACTAGGTAGAAGGACCTATGTTTGTTGCTGAGGATACAAGTGTATACGTAACAGAGTCACTAATTTCAAGGAGTCTATAATCAAATACGAGGGAGAAGGGAAATGTATGTTTTTATTATATATATTTTGTTTCTGCATCCTTGTGAATGAATCAATAAGCATTGTTATTACATGACTATTGCTAGGCCTTGGGCATATGAAGACAAAAATGAAATATTTCCTGAACTCAAAGAGCTTACAATCTATTGGGGGAGACAAATATATTTATCTATCTATGCAAAAATAGAGTACTTATTTCAGGGAAGGCATTAGAAACTAATAGGATCAGGAAAGATTTCTGGTAGAAGCTAGCCCTTTAGTAGAAGGATAGAGTTGTTTCTGTTGCTAAATATGGGGGAATCCAAACAAAACTGTGGGCAAGATGGAACTTTTGCTAATTAATGATTTTTCACACTATTTATTTACAAAACTTTTCTATTAAAGTGCCATAGAACTGTTATAGCGGAAAGAATTCAGAGGACCCATTATGTGCCTTCAACTCTAACTTCTATGATCTTCTGTGATCAGATATACAGATGTTCTTTAAGACATATAGACACATGGCTAGACTTTAAACTTATAGTAGCATAGTGGAAGTTCAATTTATTTTAATTTAATTCAATTCAGGAAATATGTATGAAACACCTGATGTATGCAGAGTTCTGCATTAACTAAAGGAACTAAAAGTTAGGTAACAGAGTCCCTGTTCACATGGAGTTTATAGTCTATTTGGAAATATGCATTGCACAAGTTATTTTGGTTAAACACCATTAATTAATGAGAAATGCACAAACTGTTAGGTGAGATTGCTTGATACTGGGAAGGGTGGGCAGAGGACAGATTAGGGAAGAGACCATGGAGGAAGCAGTCCCTTTAAGGATCCATTAAGGATCTTTAAGGATCTGGTCCTTAAAGAGAAGAAGGAATTCCAACAGAGAATGGAAGAAGATTCAATTCAAGTATGGTGAATAATGTAAGCAAGGCAGGGAGATGGTAAAGAGTAAGCTGACCACAAGGGAATACAAAGTAGTCCTATTGGACTGAAAGGTAGAGTGTGTGAATGGTAATATTATAATATGAGAAAAGGCTAGACAGGTAGGGTGACCATATTCTAAAGAGCTTTTACTGACAGGATAAAGAATTTATACTTTATTTAAGGAGTGAGAAGAACTGAGTTAAGATGATGGATTGTTTAAAGATTTGAGAGCTAGAAGGGATTTTAGAAACCTACTCCAGACTTCCTGTTACTTCAGCATTTTATTGGAGTGATTACTTATTCACAAGTTGATTTTTATCCATTTTACTTACACACTTTTTTTTCCTTTCAGCAACCAAACTATTCATATACAAAAGGGGGCAATGCCTTAC
>CM053595.1:873978-889678 GCA_028646575.1 Pseudocheirus occidentalis | reverse complement strand
GCATGTTTCATCATCGGTCCCTGGTATTCATGAATGGCCATTAAATTGATCATAGTTCTTACAGCTTTCAAATTTGTTTTTACAGTTTTATTGTTGAGGAAAACCTTAAAGTGCTACATAATGTCAGTGGATATTCATTCTACTTTGACCACTTTGAAATGTACTTTAGATGAAAAAGGAGAGAGGGAGAGACAGAAGAAAGAAAGAGATGGAGACAGGGACAGAAAGAGATAGACACAAAGACAGAAGCATAAAGAAAAAACATACAGAGACAGAGAAACACAGAGAAGGAGGCAGGGGAAGGAGGAAAGGAAAGAGAAGAGAAGGGAGAGAGAAGAGAAGAAAGAAAGAAGAGAGGAAGAGGAGAGGGGGAAGAGAGAAATTAGACAGAGAGGTGGAGATACAAAGAGTAGTGAAGGAGAGGAAGCAAGGGAGGAGAAAGAAAGGGAAGAACGAAGAGAGGGGAAAAGGAGAGAGAAGAGGAAAGGAGAGGAAAAGGTGGGAGAAATAACTAGAAACAGAGAGGGGGCTTTAATAGCAACTTTGGCACCCTGCAATTTCACACATTAAAACATATTTTTTTAAAAATGTCTACAGTGCTTATTGTATAAGGCTAAGCTTTCTACTCTTCAAAGTATTAATAAGGGCTTCCCATAGAGAAGACAAATACATGCTTGATGCATTTTTAATCCTTTGCCAATACATTTGAGTAAAGCTGTTTGCTGTTTCAATGACAGGATTTAACTTGCCCTTTTGCATTCAGCATCTCTGATTGTTAATGACATTTGGAAAACACCGAAAGAGGCTCAAAAGGTACATTCTGGTCCAATTATAGTAGTTCTTCTGAACAGTTCTGAAGGCAATAAAGCACTAGAATTGAATGAGGCTCAGGGAACATTATTAAGGGTCTTTCCAATCAGAGCCAAGCAACAGAGACATCTCTAATGTTGGGTCACTTTCCAAATTCTGCTGTTGGTCTCACCCTAAGGAAATAGGGGCCACCACTAGACCTAGGCATAATAATTACACTAGTGCTGAGATCCCCTTCTCTGAATCTACAGCCCTGATGGCTCATCCCACAATAAGCACATTCTTTAGTCTGGGAGACAGTATCTTAGTAATATTAAACTAAGTTGACAGAGGATTTTTCTATTTCTCATTCCACTCAAAAACTAACAATGAGATCTGCTTTCCAGCTGGATGAAGCAATGGATGCCTTCAAACACTGGATCAAAAGGAGGATCTCAAATTTTAATAGGAGGAAACAACTCAGGGTAGAAAATATACCTTGAACTAGATTATTAGTTTATATGTTTTTAAAGAGGAAAAATAATCCTAAAGTTATAATGAAAGTATATGGGTTGATGAGCTCCTCCAAGCATCCATTGGGATGTTTCATTATAGTGTTTATTAATAATAGCATTAACAAAGTACACAGACTCACAGCATGTTTAAATCCCATGCAGTCAAGTTATTTTTGCACCAAATCTTCCTTTACGTTTTAAGGAACTTCCTTACAACTGACAATGAAGAAAGATGGGGGTATGTTGGAGAGTGGTGGTGGTAGTGGAATGTGTGTGTGTGTGTGTGTGTGTGAGACAGAGACAAAGAGAGATAGAAACAGAGAGAAAGTGAAGGAGGGAGGGAGGGAAGGAGGGAGACAGACACAGAAAGGAAGGGGCAAATAGAAAGAGGGGAGGGAAGAAGGGAGGGACAGAGAGAGGGAGAGACAGAGAGAGAGACAGAGAGAGAGAGAGAGAGAGAGAGAGAGAGAGAGAGAGAGAGAGAGAGAGAGAGAGAGAGAGAGAGAGAGTTGGTTTCCACAAAGACAAAAAACAAAAAACAATCCCATTTTCTTTCCTTGTGGGGTCATTTTGTTAAAGCCCTTTCAAACTTCTATAGTTCCCATTCAGCCCTGACCTACTATAATAATAAGCTCCTCTGCACATGCTTCTATGTATCACAGAAAATCAATACTGCATTTGACTAAATTTGAGTTAATTTTATACCTTTCAGCCCAAGGAGACAAATTATTGCTGTTAAGAAGACAGTTTCTATCCTTCCCTCCATCTCCCCCACTCCACCAGCCAATTGCTTGAGTTTCAGATATGGCGAAACCTATCGCTATTTTAAATAAATAAAATATCAAATCAAAGTTAGGGGGAACAGTTGTTGGGGAGCCATTTGAGAGATTTTAATAGCTAATAATAGGAGGTAACATAAAAGCACAAATCCAATTTAAGTGAAAGAATTCCTGTGTAAGCATTACTTGTCAGTCTTTGGTCGTACTGTATAGGGACCAGCTACTGAGCAGTGGCAGCAAAGAAATATAAAGTCCAGATTTAATTCTGATACAGAGAAATACAATTTCAAAACCGGACGTCTTATCATAGGCATGTCCCATTGGAGAACTCATTTCCCTAGCAAAAGGCTGTCACCACCATTATGTTGTACAAGGAACCAATTTACTACTACAGCTAAACAGGGTTACCAGTACTGTTGGAACTTAAGCATTTGAAGTTATCGCTAGGAAAAAAAAATAGCATTTCAAATGTCAGTGAAAAAGGAAGGTATAATTGAAAAGTATCAATCAGAGAAGCGGAAGAGTTTAGAAGGCCAAGGCTGCAGTTTTCCTCTCGGCCCTTTTTCTCTTCTTTTCCAATGCTTCTCTCCCCCACCCACCCCCCCTACTTCCCCCATGCAAGTTCAAATTTAGCTGGATAAAATAAAAAGATTTCTGCTTGATACTTGTTCTGTGTCAGACATGAAATAAATGTTGATGGTTTCCCTCTACACTTCAGTGACTGTAATTTCACTATACAAAGTTGTTCACCCGCCCTGGTTGAGAACTGCCAATCTGCAGAACATCCGAGTGGGTGAAACAAAAACCTATTTGCTTTCTCCAGTCCCATTAATCAATCTAT
Source organism: Pseudocheirus occidentalis (assembly GCA_028646575.1). Taxonomy (NCBI): domain Eukaryota; kingdom Metazoa; phylum Chordata; class Mammalia; order Diprotodontia; family Pseudocheiridae; genus Pseudocheirus; species Pseudocheirus occidentalis. Next base: position 886,754 of record CM053595.1, on the reverse strand, counting down.
TTACATGGGGTTCCATGATTGGATGAACATTTCCCCATTTGGGGGGACGGTCTTTGTGGAGAATTGAACCCACATGGGACTCAAGGGTCTAGCTTAGACAAATAGCAGGGAATAAAGTGACCCGTGGCCAACTTCCACAGTGAGCAGTCTTGCTGAGGGGCTAGTGTGACCCTTTGGACTGTTGCTTCAGTAACTTCAAGTTTCAGCTTCAATTTTGTTTAGGGAAAGATGAATCTATTTACACAGGGGGCTGCTATACTCTCTCCTCCCCCCACCCCACAGAAGAAATCAGGCCATGGGAATCCAGTGGAGAGAGGGGCCATGGGGTAGGAAGTGGAAAAGGGAGACTTGAAGTGGAAAGAAACTGCCAAAGTTCAGCCCAACAGGCAGGGGAGGAGGCAGGGGAGAAAGGTAAGAGGTGGTCCCCTCTCCCTCTGTCTCTTCTTCACTTCCTTCTCCTTTGCATCATACAATGAGACATCATCCCTCACTGGTGATCAATTTTATCTATCATTGCTTTCAGTGGTTGTTTATTCTTGGGGTTTTTAAGGAATAAATACCATTTATCATTCTAAGAATTAAAATGGACCAAAATTCCCAGAGCAATGAGAGAAGCCTATGAACTCTCTGTCAGAAGAAAATACTAGGAATGAAATTCGATCTGAAATCAGAGTTCTCAATTCATTTTTGAATAAAAGAAAAAAAACTAAAGAACTTTGAAGAAAATCCACACATACTTAGTAAGGTTTATTATGTGTTAATTTGGAACAGGGGTTATAAAGAAAAATAAAACAAAACGTCTTTGTCTTTGCCCTCAAGGAGTTTATATTCTGACCAGGAGGCGACATCTATAAATCAGATCATTTAAGATAAACAGAGACCTCTCAAGGCTTTGGAGGAAAAGAATCATGACAAATTGTCTGAAACTGAGGAAGTCTAAAGGCTCCTAGTCCTTGAAAGCCTGGGACAAAGGTCAAAGGATAAAGTCCTATCAATCAAAGAGCAGTGTCTCCTATTCCTTCTTTCACCCATATCACCATAACAGAACTGCTTGTAGACAACTCATCAAGCAAAGAGACAGTCTTTCTCCAGAGACTGTGTTTAAGGCACATTTGAAGGGGTAGAGACTTACTCCAAACAGACGTAAAAGTACAGTCATCTGAGACTGGAAGTGACTTCAAGGACTAAGTCCACAAGGAGGGAAGGACAGAAAAAAAGAGAGGGGAGGAGAGAGAGAGAGAGGGAGAGGGAGAGAGGGAGGGAGAGAGCTGCCTATGGACGCAAGAAAAGCAATAGTCTTGGCAGTCAAGAGCTGAGCTGTGGAAAAGAACAGATTCAGAGACACCCTCCCAGTAGAAATGCTGTGCCCAGAGGGGAGTTTTCTGATGACTCCACAGGAAAAGGACTCCGAGGCCCAGCAGTGGCGGGAGTAGTCTTTGCCCCAGTTGCTCCCCCACATGAGCCTCCTCACCACTCTACTCTCAGTCTGTGACTACTCTCCCCACAGGCAATGCACATTTTTTGGGAAAATGTACCCCAGGTTTTATGTTCTTATAGCCACTTTTGACACTGTCATTTTATTAGAAACTGTTGCTTTGAACTGACGGCTTGTTAATGAGAATCACACAAGTGGGGGGCTTATGAGCTAAAGTCATACAATTAGGTACTCACAAGGTACCCCTCCCATGCGGGAGGCAGTCACCTTTCCTAGGCAGCCAACCCGCAGAACCATGAAGGCAAGACAGAGGAGAAGCCCAGACAAGGTTCTACAGCAAAGGTTCACATGGCCTCACCTCTGACCTCAATGAAAGCAATTGAAACCTCATTTATCCTGGGTACTGTCCAGTAGAATTGCCTGCTGCCTTTTAGTACGCTTCTTTTGGGAGATGCCACCACAGTTAAAACCCAAGAACCCCACATTTTCCAACCTACTGCAAAAGGTGACAAAAGCAGATATTGTAAAGTGAGATATCTATCTGTTTAATGTGACTGTTGTCCTGCCTCCACCAAAGTAAGCTGTCTTCTCATGCTTCATAGTGTCATAGAATTAGAACGAGAAAGGACTTCAGCATCATCTACTCCATCTTCCTCATTTTTCATACAGAAAAAAATGAAGCCCAGAGAGTTTAACTGACATGCCCAAGGTCATACAAATAGCGTGCTAGGGTTCTTGAAAGGTCTGTCAGCAGAATGCAACCACCAAAATAGAAATGATTCAAGACACGGCAATGATCTGCATGCTTGTCATCCATGAATCAGCCTAAATAAGTTTAAAAAGAAAAATGAGCTGGAATTTAGGTAACATTTCAAGGTTCTTCAAGTCCTTTACAAAGTCCTTTACAAAGTTAACTATCCTGTGTGGTCGGTGCTATTATTAGCCCCATTTTATAAATGAGGAAACCGACTGAGAGAATATTCTTTGCTAGGGTCAAACACTGAGTGAGTATCTGGGGCAGGATTTGAACACAAGCCTTTCTGACTCCATGCCCAGCACTCCACTCACTATAAACCACCCGGCTGCATCATGACTTTTGTCTTCCACGGCAACTTATAATGACCAACTGAAGCATAGGAGGGGTATCAGTTGTGTCAGTGGAACAAGTTCCACACTAACACAATCACAGAGCCTGGAAGCACTGAACTAGGTGCCTTGGATCATAGATGAATTTTCCTGTGTTACATTCTCATGATATGGATCACCTCATTTTTTTAAAGATTGTTCCACAAACAGGAACTGGTATCTCCAATATCAGTTAGAATGGACTTGCTTGTTCACAGATGGGTAAATTGATTGAGCCTATCATTAGGCTTGCCACATAGTAGATACAATGAACGTTCACCATATTAATGAAATTTATCTGCCCGTGATACAATAAAATCTTTTTTTTTATCTTGACTTGGTGATGTTCCCATGTGAATTGCTTCCTGGGATATTGGTTTTTTTGCAAGTGCCACCATGTGAGGCCATGTTCATGGGGCTTCCTCGCTTCTTAGATGTTTCTAAATCAGAATTCTTTCATTGAGAGAAAAAGCCATCCTTAAGATCCAGTGGAGTCTGTTCCGATTCTTATTCTGCATGTTCACAGAAATGACAATTCCTTGATGTATCAGTAGCAAGCTGGATAACTTGAAATAAAGAGCCAGGGCATCCTGGGTACATAGGACAGCAGGAGCAAAGGACAGAATCAGGAAGCCACCAGTTGTTCAGGAAATAGTACACAGTATAGTTTGAATGAAGCATACATAGTGCGAAGGAGGGAAGTAAACACAGGTAGGGATTAATAGGAATTTCATTATGGATCAAGAAAAAATCAAGCTACAGAGTTTAGAGCCAGGGAACTTTGAGCAAGAGGGTGATATGAGCCCAGTTCTGATTTAGGAAGAAACAGCCATGGTGTACAGGGAAAAAATATCTGAGCTGGGAGATAAGAAGACCCTCATTCAGATGCCAGTTCTGCCACTTGTTCTCTGGGTAATCATGGAAAATTAAAGCATTTCATGGCTTTGGGCTTTAGTGTCCTTGTCTATTAAAATGAGAGAGTTGGATTAGGTGGTCTCTAATTGAAGGCCACTTCCAGCCCTAAAAGTCTATGTCCTAAAGTGACTCTGGCAGGAAACATATGCAAAGAATTGGAGAAGGGAGAAAATGGAGCCAGGGAGACCAGTTAGATGTGCCCCAGTGAAGATTTGGGGAGACTCCTGTATTAAGCTTTTCTCTGCACCATGCTCTCCCTGCTCGCACAGTGTCAAACTAACAAAAGGACCTCAAGCTTTAAAACCTTTAAACTAGGAAATAAGACACCAGTGGCGATGGCATTACAATGGACATACACCTTCCATTCCTCTAAGAAACCACTGAGAAAGAAGACATTTTGACTGCAGGAAAACACACCCCCAGAAAAATGGGCTGCATCACTGCTGCAGAAGGTATAAGAGTTCATGGGGGGAAAATGGTATATTGATACCCTTTATCACACACAAAAAGATACAGTTTCCCTCATGCTGTTTCAGCTTCAAGGGGAAAAAAAATCTTCGTTTTATTTTTTTTCTCCAACTGAACGAAAAACAGCAGGATTAATATTGATGCCACAATGAGAAGAGCAAACAGACAGGCAGGGACAAGATTGCATCCAGCCTCCAAAACCCAGTAAAGTTGGAGCTAAAATGTCATATGCATATGTAATTTATATGCAAAACTCTCCTATACCACCACTGCTCAGTGCCAAGGCCCCCTCCATCGTCCCCCATAGCCAGCCACTACCGCTGAAACTCTGTAATTTTATATTAACAGTCACCTACCAAGGGCAAGGCTGTCTGAGAAGAACACAGAAACTTTCTTAAGGCCAAGGTATTAAATTCTTCTCTCACATTGCTTTCCTGGTAGCTCAGCAGGCTTCAGCAGGAAGACCTATTTTTGCTTGCATGCAAGCAACGTCCCTGGCACTGATTGCGTGGAACAGACTGTAGGGACCCTGCCAAGATTCTGAAGCTCTGATGATGTGAGCCAACCTTAGACTAATAATTTTATATCTCAATATAAGTGAAAGAATTCCATAAAAATAGACCCTTTTTAACAGTATGGTGTTCTGTTCTGAGAGAGGGTTGAACAACACGGGTGCCATATGAAAATCTTTCTCCTCTTCCCAGCACCTAACTTTAGCATAGTCCATATGCCTATTTGCCTGAGTGCTGAACTTAGGGAAAGAATGCTGAATGAGAGGCCACTCGAACAGCTCCCGGCCCTGGACCCTTTGGAGGTGAAATACCTAGCAGTGGGCGCGGTAACACGTTATACAACAGGGTTCCCGGGGAAGAAAATGAAATACATCAATAAATAAATAAAGAAAATGAAAGAAAGAAAACACGCACGTGCGCGCGCGCGCACACACACACACACACACACACACACACACCACAAGGTGGGAAGGTCTTTACTGGGGAGTGTAGATAATAGACGGATATTGAACTATACTGACACGATCCTATGCACAAATCAGGACAAATATTGAAATGGTTTCGGTAGCAGCGTCTACCAATAGCTAAAGGGAAATTGAAAGGGTTTATCAGGAATCCAAATTCAATATCAACCCTGGGTCTTCCTGAGTCTTCCCGGAGCAGCTTATCTTGCACTAGATCCAGCAATGTGAAGGTAAATCCGAGGATCATAAGGGTTCAAATCACATCAGTAACAGAACAAAGCAGCCAGCAAATGTCACAAATCAGGGTGAGATTAATTTTTTTGTTGATTGTCTAGATTTAAGAAAGATGGAGGAACCGTCAAAAATGCAGATTCAGCTCAAACTTTTCCCTGTATACATATTGGGGCTTTTCCCTCCAGAGAGCCAGTTGTTAAATATTAACCTGCACACCCCGGGATTTTTCTACTACTTGGGAGACAGGAATGAAGAAGGTGAGGTAAAAAGGAATGTAGAGATTAGGGTCTAAACCCAGGTAACCAAATTAGGATGGGAGGGGAGCCTATACATAGAACTTCTTCCTTCATAGTCATTCCTTGATTTAGTCCCTCAAACAGTAAATATTTCCCAATGCTCTACTTTAGGCAGAGTGCTGTCCTAGGTTGTGAGGGGAATGCAAAGATGAGCAAACTCCAGGGAACATATAATCTACTAGGGCAGATGAAAGGTATGCCAGTAACTATGATACAATGGTAAGTGGATAAGTACAAGCAAAATGCTATCAGAGATCTGAGGAAGAAAATAGGAGGAGGGAGTAGTCAGGCAGGGAGGCAGGGAGAAAGGTTTGTGGATGTGATCTCTGAATTGGGTCTTAAAGCTAGAGTAAAATTTCAAAATAGAGAGGCATTGGGTTGAGGAGGGAGAAAGGTAAAAGGGTAAGGCAAAAGGAAGAAAATTATTGGGGTAGGGGATGCGCTGACCAAAGACTTGGATGTGTGAACATCCCAAGTCAAATTAGAATCTAGAATCTATCTTTGAAATGCCATCTGTTATGGGAAAGGCACAACTCAAGCCAGTCCCATGGTAGCTGAGGTTCAATATTGGAAAGAAATGAAAAATTCATAAATCTGACAATTAACAAAAGGATTTTTACATACCTATAGTGGAAAAAGAATATTCCACAGGGATATTAAGTTGAGGACACCACGTTGATTCTGTCAAGCGCAGCTTCTCTTCCTCTGTTTTGCTCATGGAGGGAGGCTGGCTGGTCAACACGTAAAATGGGTTGGAACTTCTCATAACTTTTTTGTACTCAACCAACCATGAAGTGATGTTAATTCCCTGAACCTTGAGTCTCTTAAGCCAATTAAGCCTTAAGGTTGGTTTCAATATCTTTTTTTATTTAATTTTTCTGGTTTCATTTTACGTTCCAAACATACATATACAAACATAACCATACTGTGCATAGTTCTATTTAGCAATTCTTTCTCCAAAGGTGGACATCATCTTCTTTTGTAGTGGATTTGAGTCATTATAATAATCAGAATAACTTAATTGTTCACAGTTACTCTTCAAACCATATCACTATTACTGTATACAGTATCCTCTTGGTTCTGCTCATTTCACTCTTCGTTATTTCATGCAAATCTTCTCATGTTTTTCTAAAATCATCAAGCTCATCATTTCTTACAGCACAATAGTGTTCTATCACCATCTTATACCACGTGAATGTTTAGCCATTCAGCCACTTGCTGGCCATCCCCTCCATTTCCAGTTCTTTATCACCATAAGGAGAGTTTCTATATTTTAGAACATACAGACTCTTCTCCTTTTACCCTGATCACCTTTTAAGAAAAAGAGCGAGTCCCAGCACACATGGCAATGCCCTCTGATAGATACTCTTCTTGCCATGCCTCTTCTAATAGCTTCATTTTACACAAGGAAAGGTAAGTGATTTGCCCAAAGTTTCCCAGGTAGTGAGCATCACAGGTGGGACTTGAACCCAGATCCAAAAAAAATCAAACTTCCAGCTCCAGAACTAGTGCTGTTTCTACTGTGTTTCCTGAATTGGGAAAAATCAGCAAAAAAAAAAAAATCCTATTTGAGGTGATACAGTTTTGAGGGAAATTAGGTATTGTAGAAGACATTTCCTAAGGAGGAAATGCATTCCAGGTATGGGGAACCTCTTGTTCAAAGGTATAGATAGAAGAGATGAAATGTAATACATGGCTACTGGCTAAGTTCCTTCTTTCTTTTGAAGGCACCACCATTTTTTACACAGTCAATATCACCAAAGAATAGGTCTGATCATGTCACTCTTCTGCTCACAAATCTTCCCCATTACCTATAGCAGAAAACTCTGAAATGTTTAAATCATGCACTCCATCAGTAAAGAATGCCTGAGCATGTGTACCTAACATATAAATTTGCTTATTTATCAATTCCATATATGTACTGCTGTGCTAATAATTGTGTAACAGAAATCTAAAAGGATGAAATAAAAACGAGGAAATGTTTTTTAAAATATTGTAATGGTACAAAAACTTTTGCACTCACTAAAAGTATTAATGGTATCTTTAATGGTAACAATATGATTGAATATGACTCTTTTAAAAAATTTTTGGTTTAACAATGCAAAGGCCTGGTTCCATTTATTTCCATATCTGGTTTTAATGGCTATCATGGCTGCAAAAAGATGATTCTCAATGATACCTGGATTCAAATGAAAGAAGCGTGCCATTTGTTGAACTTACTAAATCATGAAACTCATTTTTCAATTCCATCTATCACTTATACAAAGGTTTTGTTGAAGTTCGGGTTATAAATTTCTATCCTCCTTGGTATCAATGTTTTCCTAGCAAACTAATCAGAAGGTGTTCTATTTTTTTTTGTAAGTTCAAAAATCACCGAATTTTTTAATTGGAAGATTTTTAAACAGATCAGAAAGTTCTGTCTTCAAGTGTTTTTAAGTGTGCACACATGTAAATTTTTTATAAGTGATAACCTTACATTGTTTTGTGCAACCCAGAGAAGAGCCCCAGATCCCAGAACCCACCTTTTGAGAAATATCTGAGACACTCACAAGCCAACCTTGTAAGAATGCTAAAGGAAGGGTGGCTAGGTGGTGCAATGAACAGAGCACTGGCCCTAGAGTAAGGAGAATTTGAGTTCAAAACTGACCTCAAACACTTAACACTTACTAGCCGTGTGACCTTGGACAAGTCACTTAACCCCAGTTGTCCAGCCACCCCCTCCAAAAAGCCAAAAAAAAAATGCTAAAGGACTAGGGAGGTGGAAGAATTTTACCTCTGAAGCTACAGGTGCCCAGGTCAAGAGGAGGTTATAATTGCCCAGAGAGGCCAAAGCTGGGAGCAGCCCTGGGAGCCCAGCACTGAAAGGGATGGAGTGAGGGAGGGTTAAACTATAATGGGAGAAAATAATGCTGTGATTATGCTGGAGACCAGTTCACAACTAGCTCACAGAGGGAAGTGGGATGTGATCTACCAACTTGGAGAAAACAAGGAGGGGAAGCCCCACTGAGGAGATCATTGGTCTATAGGATAAAATAAAACTCAATCTTAGTATGTAAGACTTTCCATAATATCTCCCACATTCCCTTCTAGACATATTTCACACTATTCCCCTTTACAAACTCTACATTTCAGCTAAATTTGACTATGAGCTATTCCCTAAACTCAATACACCATCTTCCTTCTCTATGTATGTGAGCAAATAAATCCCTGTGGCTGGAATGTACTCCCTCAGCACCGCCACCTATCAGAATTCTTATCTAAATAAGACTGATTTAGGTTCCACCTCCTCCATAAAATCTCCTCAGGTCCACTAAGTCATTAGAGCTCTTCCTCAATGATCTTTACAGGGGGAGATGTGTTGATAAATGTTTTACAACAGGCTCCCAGAGTGGTGGGGGGTGGAGAATATTATGTTGGACACACTTTCAGATTATTTATATCATTTACATTTTCCCCATCACTTTCTTAAGTCTAGATAATGAACAAAATAATAAATCAATCCCTGATTTGCAGTGTTCACAAGGAAAATTTAACAATTGGCTCTCCTGAGTCAGTGTGAGTTCACTGAAGCACACCCTGGCTTGTACTGCACTTAGTATATGAAGCAACCTAGCTTAGTGGATAAAGGGTGTCCTCTGCTGGAGTTAAGAGGATCTGAATTCAAATTCTCCCTCGGACACAGGCTGGTTTTGTAGTTCTGGGCAAACCACTAAACGTCACAGCTCTGAGGCAGCCCTCTAAGACTTTAAATTGAAGATTTTGAAGTTGCTGATCTACATCGGTAGAAGGAGTTATCTTATCAGGGACCTAGACATCAAAAAATATCAATTTCAGACCAAACTAAAAATCAATAGTATATGTGTTGAAGCCCCAAGTAGAAGGCGAGCTACAGGGCACAAGAACTAATTCATTTTGTCTTTGTAACCTAAGTGCCTAGCACAGAAGCTTTGAAATGAATTGAATCCTAATAATAAGAAGAATCAAATTTCTGTGTGTGTGTGTGTGTGTGTGTGTGTGTGTGTGTGTGTGTGGCCATTAGCTCTTTTCACCCTCATAGCCATCTAATAGACTGGTAAGTTGGTAGAACAATGATCACTACCCGTATTTTACCAGTGGAGAAACTAAGGTGAGGAGAGTTTAGCAGACTCACTAGCTGGTGATGAAAGGGAGAACTGACACTTGAGGTGGGTCTGCTCATTCCCATCTCATGGCTCTTTCTAAGATAGCCTGTTGCCTTTCCATTCTTAAGTCAAGAGGAGCATCGTCGATCACACAACACAATTTTAGATAATGACAAACACAATTTCAGGCTTCTTAAATAAGCCTAGAGGCTTCATGTAGGGAAATACAATAAAAAGGGTTGAAACAAAAATAATAGTTGATAAAATATTCTGATAAGACCTGATAATTACTTTCATATAAGTTTTAGATTAGATGTCATTGAAAATATTCACTAAAAGTTCACCAGCTTCAGGGAGTTCATGGTCTGGCACATTGGCTTGAGCTGGACATCCTGGTCTGAGAGTCAAGAGATCCGGGTCCTAGTCCTGACCCTGACCCTAACTTGTATGACTTTAGGCAAGTCACTTTCCTTTCTCTGGGACTTAATTTCCTAGTCTGTAAATAGCCTGGACACAGTAATATGGTCCTGACACTCCACACTCCCCCATCTCTGTTTCTACCACCTCCCTCCCTCCCTCTCTTTACCCCTGGGGCTGACTCACCCTACCTCCACACATGTGAACATCAGAAAGGTGACCACATGACCACTCCTCAACTTTTTGGGCCCCGTGGGTGACCCCAAAAGGAGTGCGAGGGGGAAATGCAATCCTACTAATGAAGATGTGCAGGCTCCTTTAACATAAAACTACCCTTGGCAAGGTGCTGACAAAATATTGTTATTTCAATAACAGGCATGGAAACCTGAGAGGCTCCTCAAATATGTCCTGGGCCCCTGAGAAATGTCTCTTTCAGGAGATAGTTAGCACCAGGAACGTATGCAATTTCTTTAGCCAGTTTTAGAAATAACAGTGGATTCTGTTTTCTCCCATCAGCACAAGTCACAAAAAATGTCAGTTGTGAAGTCTGTCTTTTACCCTCTGTTTATCTTTATTAGTCCGTAAAAGGCAAGAAAAAAAAGCAGATCCCTAATTTTCTCCTCTCTCAGGCTGTAGGAGGCATGAAAAGACAAAAAATTCATATTAAATCACTTGTAACTGCTCTTTCAATCAGTCAGCTGTGATGATGACACTTCGCGAAGTGGAATCATAGATTTGGACAGTGGAAGTCAATGAGTTGACCCTCCTTATTTTATATTAGATGAGGAAACTGTCACAAAGCAAAGTTAAGTGATTTGCCCAAAGCTAATGTATGATGTGATATTTGAACCCACACCTTCCTGAATCCAAATCTAATGCCTTCCCACTAGGCCATCCTGCCTCATAAATGTTCATAGGGCTGTTAATTTTACATTTCATTTTGGATTTGCACTGTCCGAACAACTCTGATATACCTGGGCTGGTGAAACAACCGGGCTTGGGACAGGTTCCTTGTCATACAACATACAAGTTTCCCCTACTGTGAGCCACCTCCAGTCCAATAGGCTTCCTGACCTTTCAAACTACCAAGGCAGCTTCTAAATCTGGAAACATCAGCCACCAAAATGGCATTTGATCAACTCCTCAGAAAAAGAAACACAAGTGGAAAAACTAGCCAGGGACCCAGAGACAAGGTGAACTAGCTGAGTCTAGATTGTAAACAGCAGGGCTGGCAGAGGAGTCTAAAGGGTGATGCCCACCGCCATCCCACTTTACAAGTCAACCGGAGACAGGTCAAGTTATTTGGCACATGAATTGAGGTGAAAATAGAGGGGTAGTTTCTACAGTGAAAAAGAGGCTAAAGTGGAAGTTGTCTCTTCCTTTAATCAATGCAACAATTCTCATGGGGTTTGGGGGAAGAGCCAAGGACTGACTGGTCGGGGCTTCCTATATTATACCAAAATACCAAATCCTTCTAGCATTGGGTTACTGCTTGGCTATAAAAAGAGACTGTAGCAACCACCTGATCAACCAGAACCAGGAAGGGCAGCTCTGTTTCTGTTCCAAGGGGTGGCTCCCATGATGCCAGATGTCCTTTTTAACTACACTTGGACCCAATATTTTACTAACATGAAGAAGCTTTTTAACGCAATGGCCTCATATGAGCATGTAACTGCTTCATAGAGTTTGAGGAAAGCAAAGGTTCAGAAGTTTCAATTTTGCATCGTTCCATTTCTTATAGTTAGATTAGTCTCAGGGATGTGCTGGAGTCTGTAACGGAGAGCCAGTTGTTAAATGTCTGGTACGAGCATTTACACCTCAGAAATGAACAAACACTGCAAGTTCAGACCTGATTTATTATTTTGTTGTCTGGACTTAAGAAAACAATGGAGAAATCTTTAATAACGCAGATTAAACTTCAGTGTGCTGTGTGTACGTATTGTTCCCTTTTCTGAGAGCTGGTTCTTATACATTTAACAGCACATATCTGCCTGTCCTTAAAGGCCCTGCAAATGATGCTGATAGAGCTCACAATACATTTAGGCTCAATTTAAAATGGTTGTACTAAAAGGAATTTATATTGTTTTAGAAATGAAAAACAGAGGGATAGTTTCCACAGTAGAGAACACAGGGCTACTTGACAATTATGTTGTAGAGGTGAGCTCTTCACTGGAGACAGTCTTCCTCACCTTCTGATACTTAGAAGCTTTGAACGGCAGGGCTGGGACAGGTCCTGGGACCATGGAATATCCAATGTCCGAGCTGGAAGGAATCTTATAACCACAGAGCTGTCCAAAAGTAGAACTGGGCAGTGGCATCATTATTGTCTCACTTTCTTTCTATCATCCCAAGCCTCCCAACACTCATATCTATGAGTCCACTGCTATCCCCAAACAACACTGTAATGGACTTGAAGAATTTCTGTAGAGGTCCCTGTATTGTGTTTTCCCCAAGCAAAAATGAAAAGCAAATGGTTACAAAAGGCCTCATGTAAGATTTGGAAAATTGTCCTGGAAGTGAGGTTTGTTTGAGGTTAAATTCATTGACTCATAGGATGTTAGAGGGTGCTATATATTCTTAGATTGGTAGAGCTGGACTACTTAGAGATCTTCTAGTCTAAGGGTCCTTAAGTTGGGCTTAATAAACTTTCCCCAAAGGAAGGAAGGAAGAAAGGAAGGAAAGAAGGAAGGAAGGAAGGAAGGAAGGAAGGAAGGAAGGAAGGAAGGAAGGAAGGAAGGAAGAAAGGAAGGAAGGAAGGAAGGAAGGAAGGAAGGAAGGAAGGAAGGAAG
>CM053595.1:854594-873478 GCA_028646575.1 Pseudocheirus occidentalis | reverse complement strand
TACAGGTGTCATTATTTTCATTGAACTAATGAGAAAACAGATTTAGGCAGATGACATGATTTGACCCTTTAACTGACTAATTTGTAATTGTTAGGCATGTGGCACGGTGGAAAGAAGACTGACTTGGAGTTCAGAAGATTGTTCAGATCCTGCCTTTCATGCTCACTTGGTGTGTGATCATAGGTAAGTCACTTAAGAAAACCTTGAACAGTCTCACATTAACTGAGTCTCAATTTCCTCATCTGTAAAGTGGGCCTAATAACATCAGTAACACATGCATCCGGGGTTATTGTGAGGCTTCAGGTGAGATAATATAGGTAAAATGCTGTATCCTCATCTAAGGCCCCCCCTTCCATGCCATCCCTCCCCTTCTCTCCCCTTCCCCCCTTCCTCCTGAAACTCCTCTTGATCTCCGTAAACTTCTCCATGCATGTGGTGTGGTTCTCTCTGCATTCCCCACACTCTATTTTGCATCAGAGGCATCACGGGTGTGTATCTTTCTCTCTCAACTAGCTTCTAAGCCACTTCAGAGAACTTACTACAGCAGCATGGTCTGGTGGAGAAAGTACAGGAACTAGAAGTTGGAGCTCTGGGCTCAAATCTTGTCTCTGATGGCTGCTAGCTGTGTGACCATAGACAAATGATCTAACCTCTTTTGGATTGAGTTTTGTCTTCACTGAAGTCAGGAAAATAGTATTTGTAAAACCTACCTCATAGAGGTGTCATAGATAAAACACTTTGTGAAATTTAAAACACTATAGAAAGTTGAGCCATCATTATTTCATCTTTGAATCCCCATTGCTGAACACAGATTCTGCACTTAGTAGACACCAAATAAACTCAGTTCAACAGAAGCTCCCATTACCTCATTCAACTGGAAGAAGGTTTCATTGTTTTCATATTTTGAGTGAGATAAGAAATCACAATATCCTCTATGAACTTAATTTATTATGTATAACCCAATAATATGATTATCATAACCCAAAGAGAGATTATAGTTGGCAGGAAGAAATACAAAACTGGATCTTGGGAGAAAGGTCATGACCAGAGATATGGATGTCATCTGCAAAGAGGCGATCGAAGAGACCACCAAGGAAGAAAGTGTAGAAAGAGGAGATGGAACCTGAGGATTAGATCCCAGGGAAGAATCGGAACAAGCAATAGATGTAAATAGGGGAGCTGGGTGGCACAGTGGATAGAGATCAGGCCTGCAATCAGGAAGACCTGAGTTCAAATCTGGTCTCAGACACTAACTGTCTGACCCTGGGCAAATCACTTAACCCTGCTTGCCTCAGTTTCCTCCTCTGTAAAATGATCTGGAGAAGGAAATGCAAACCACTCCAGTATCTTTGCCAAGAAAACCCCAAATGGGGTCTCGAAGAGTCAACAGCAACAACAATAAAAGATGTAAATAAGATGTAAGTAGAAGGAAGAGTTGGTGAAAGGAAGAGAGAGGGTGGTCGGAGAAGTTGGAGGAGAACCACATGAATGCGATAATTTTTGAACTGATAAAATGTCTGCTGTTATCTTTTAGACCCAATTCTAGAGATTTAGAGTGAAAATATCAATTCTTTAGTTGCTAGTCTTGAGTTGGAAAAGATCTTAGAAACAGTCTCTTCCAACACCATTGTTTTTCAAATAAAGAAACTGAGGCACAGAGAGTTAGGTAGATGTGTTTGAGGTTACTCATTAGCAGTTAGCAGAGTTAGAACTTGAATCCAGGTTCTTTGACTCTAAGGGCAGTGCTTTTGCCAGGGTGAAAAAGTCTTAGCAGTACCAACTACACTTGGTATTAGCACTTAGCAGGTGGAGATAAATATTTCCTGTTCTCTTTACTATCTGTTGTAGGTCAGCTCCTTCCCTACCTTATCAGAATGTTTCAATGGCTTTCTTTGTTTAACCACTTTAATTGCTTTTCATCCAACTCACCCAGTCATTGTGAACTGAAACACATTTTTAGAGACCAAATTTAGCAACTTGCAGCGTCTTCTATTTTGTATATTCAGTGCCAGACACATGGGGCATATTGTCGAGAGTTGTGTGTGTGAGGTTTTCTTATATACACACTGAGAAAACGAAATAAAACAAAGATCAATACAATTTGAATTTCCCTGCCCAAGCTGAGTCTTTGGTAAATGGCCATAGATAGATATTGATTTCTTATAGCAACATGATTTTTAAACAGTATTAAGGTAAACAGAGTTTTATTGTGACTCTTTTACTGGCTAACACTTATCTAGACAAAGGGAGACATGTGCCTGCTGGAACCACCAAGCTTACCTTCAGGAAAGACACAGCGAATCACCTCCAATAAAACAAAGCAAAACAAAAACCCTTCCATGCTGAACTGAATGGTAAAATTGCTCTCTTGTCACTAATTTTGATTGAATTGGGTCTGCAATCTCTGAACTGGTTCGCTGATACAACAATAGGAAACATTTAACTATTTCTTGCACCTCTGCTCACAGATGTGATAGATTAAAGCCACCCCCCCAAACTACACAAGGATGCATATATGCATACTCACCTACACACACAGAAGCACCAGAATTCCAACCAAGATCTTATACTTCATCTCTAACTTAGAGAAATATCACACATTTCCTGGAATTAGACTAGAGAGTTAATCATGACATTGCTTGGCATTAGAATGGAGGGATGACCTAGAACAGCGATCTTCAGATTGGAAAGTCTAAGATGTTCCATTAGGATAAAGGCGAAACTATCAGAATTTCTATTTATTTTCTAATCTTGAAAAAGAAATTGTTTTTCTACTAGTTAGTGTATGGCTCAGTGCTGGCACCCTCACTCAATCTGCATGCCAGTTTGTATGTACAGTATGCTAGGTCCTGAGAAGAAGAACGAGTGATCCCAGGATCACGGCTGACCTGCTTCTCCTACACATTCATTCACTTTCAGCACATTAGGACATATGGCAGTTTATGTAGGCCTCGTTAAGTGGATTTACAAATTATAATATCTAGTTTTAAATAAACTGATTTTCATAAAGTGGACAAATGACTTTAAAAGTTTCCTGCAGGGGTGGCTAGGTGGCACAGTGAGTAGAGCACTGGCCCTGGAGTTAGGAGGACCTGAGTTCAAATCCGGCCTCAGACACTTAACACAAAAACTAGCCATGTGACCTTGGGCAAGTCACTTAACCCCAATTGCCCTCCAAAAAAAAAAAAGCAAAAAAAAAAAGTTTCCTGCAAAGAAACTGGGTTGAAGGTAATAGAATAGAATATCATTGGGCTCTGGCATATGGCCTGAGTGAGTCAACTCATTAGGTTGATTCAACTTCTCCAAATGAGAAGGCTGGGCAGAGTCGGATTCTGAGAGCATCTTGATGATGCATAAGGGAACTTTCTTGGAGACTGTGGAGGATGTATGGATATTCTGTAATTGGTTTGAGTGGGCTAAGCATATGGTAAATGGACGACTCTTTGATTCATTTTAGAGACATTCACAAAACGTCAATTGGTTTCCTCCCTTTCTCTTGCCTCTGTCTTTCTGAGTGTTCTGTTCCTTGTTGAGCATGCTATAAGACAGGGCTTTGGGCCTTCTCTCCACTGATGCCATGTGGGCCCAAGGAATAGGAATCAGTCTATGATCTCTGTATTTGTTCTTTAGGTAGGAGGAGTGGAACCTCCCACCTTGTGAGTTTTACAAAATCAGGAGGGCACCCCAGAGTCCCAGAATTTCACAATCTAGGTTTGCAGCCAGCACAGTTCAGTGCCCTGAGGAGCAAGGACTTCAAGAGTGCTTTTTTGGACTCAGGTCAGCAATAGCTAAAATGAGGACTCATCAGATGTGCCACTTTCATCTGGACATAACCTTGTTGGGACCAGGACTATGGAAGAACTGAATTAAGAGATTGTTGATGAGGTGTTGGGAGGGGGGGGTGTTTGTGTTTGTTCTTGCTGTGTCTTTGAAGTAAATGCCCCTTAAAAAACGAGCTGATATTAAATGATTGAATGCAACTAGGGCGTTAGTCACTGCTATCTAACAAGGAGGAGAGTGGGCATAGTTGGTGAGGGCTTGAGGTGGTAGAGACAAGACACTTCAGCCCCTCAGGGTACCCCAAGAACCCTGCGGGGCAGATGTAGCTTGCATGGTTTCAGGAGAGTGAGCTAAAGCATACTTTCTACACTAATAACATGAGACCAAGAAAACAAGGAGAAAATGGAATGGCTGACACTTCCCCTACGCCTCTCTGAGCTTTGTCATCCATATTGTGAGGTAAAAGCAATAACGATCTAATTGTACGTGACAAGAAGTCAGCCAAAACAATTCGAAATCATCAAGAAGATTATCTGAAATATGGATTTACATCCACTATCATTAATGACGAACCTTGCCCTCAGTGTATATTGTGCCTTGAGATATATTAGCTAATGATAGTATGAAGCCATCACAATTAGGAAGATATTTTAAAAATAAGATTTTAGTGCTGAAAATGATGTGTGTCACCTATAAAAACGCGTATCAGCACAGTTTAAAAAAATTTGGGAACAGAATTTACTAATCTGTTTAAAAATCTTCCAAATGAAGAATTTCACTGGGTTTTCAACCTCTTTGTTAACTATATAAAAATGCAACACCTTCTGCTTAGTTTGCAAGAGCTACTGATTGACGTGGGGAAGTTAGAAATTTAGTAGCCAAATTTTAACAAAAACCTTTGCATAATTGGTGGATGGGATTGAATAATAACTCATGATTTAGCAAGTGGAACCAAATGATATCAGAACTTCTTCCATTTGGATCGACATATCTTCACTAGATATTTTTTCCAGCTTATGACAGCCATCAAAACTGAGTGCTGAAATGATCATAACTTAAAACCAGACTTTTAAATTGATGTATCACAAAATGTGAAATAAAGATTTTTATTTTAAAAAAGGTACATAGTTATTTTCTCACTAAAATTTTTGTTATAATTTTAGTGAGAACAAAAAAGTTTTTTTTGCCATAGAAAGAATAATTATTTGATCTTTATCATGTCCTTTTAAATTTGTATTTTACTCTGTCTTATGCACAATATGTAAGTATAGTTGTACATGTGTATGGTATGTAAATAATTATATATGTGTGTATATATGTACATATATATAAATATATCTGTAGATATCAGAGACATAGAATCAAAAAATATCTTACTGATGGAATGTGCAACAACAACAACAAAATCAATCAAAAGGCATTTATTAAGCCTTTAGTATATGCCAGACAAGGCACTAAGCTCTGTAGATGCACAGATAAAGCAAAGCAAAACAAAACAAAACAAAATAGTGCCTGCTCTTGAGAAGCTTCCTATTCTAAAAGTAGAAACAACATGTATGTCAGTGGGTAGGTAGGTACATAAAAGACACATGTTGCTGTGGCTGTCCTTGCTCATGAAGAAGACTATGACATCAGGGAGACGATGACATGACTTGCAGTTGATTTTGATTTGAGTGAAGGAGGGCTGTGCAAGGTCTCCTCCAGAGCCATCTGGGTCCAGTGGTCAGATATTCAGCAGGATGAATGTAGATGGCCCAGGAGGCAATTGGAGACCCTGCTCCTTTTAGGCTAAGGTCTTTTCAGGTTCTCACTTTGAGTGATATAAGGCCCCTTCAGTGAATAGGCCTCTCTAAGTAGTTACTGAAGGGATCGCCCCATTAATTAAAAAAAAATTCAGATTGGCAGGGGAAGACCCTCAGAGTTCCTGATCAAAGGAGAAACAATTACTATTTATGTATTTACTATGCCCTCTGTGGTAGGAGGGCAGGGACCTATGACTTCCAGAAAGGTAATATTTTCATGGAAGTTCCTATTGGCAGTGCAGACCAGGAAAGACTTCTTGCAGAAGGTAGCACTTGAGGTCAGTCTTGAAGGAAGCACAGATTCTCCGGGGTAGAAGTGAGTAACAAGAGCTTGCCCAACATAAAAAAAGTTCATTCAAAGGCACAGAGATCAGAGATGGAGTGGGATGCTGCATGAAGAGTACTAAGCAGGCTGAAATGTCTGAACCATAGAGCTTATGGCGAGCAGTAATACATAAGAAGCCTAGAAAATTTGCATGCTGGTCTAAGTGAGCTCGAAGGTCTAGTCCCCCTCAAAATGATTGGTTCTCAGAGCTTACGAGTTTCAGATTCATTACTCAATGATTCTAGCAATTAAAGTTTTACAATCTAAGATTCTGTGACTCTAAGCTTCTATGTCTTGGAATCTGAGATCCTACAATTTTAAGATTTTGACATTAGAATCAGAAACAAACAGAGTTACAGAAATGAAGGCTGAGGAAAGGCTACAAACCCCAATTTGTGGCTTGCCAAGAGAGGAAAGTCCACAGAAGAGCCCCTGTCCATTTGAGATCACAAATATTCCTCTTACCCTTCCCCTGTTCCACCCCAAATAACAGAGGCAATTGAAAGCAAGGATTACCAATACTTTCTCAATTAGTAGAAAAAAAAATGATGTTCACTATTTTGACTTTTATGAACTAGTCACTGAAAAGGGAAGGGGAAAAAAGCCCAACAAACGGGCAACCCTCTACTATAACAATGTGAATTGCATTGTCTTTATTTGTTCATGATAATCATCCTCTCCACAACAAAACAAAACAACTTTGTTTCCTTACTGGTTCCCTGTGGAGTTCTCAGTTTGTAGGGTGGCCTGAGGAAAGATCAGTGAAGCTGTGCTTTGCAGTCTATTAAAGCACAGCTGTTCATCAATTAAAAAAGGAGAAAATACTCCTGCTGTTTTAGAAGAGTGCGATATGGGTGTTACTTTATTAGGGAATCCACTGAGCTGGGCAGTTCAGCGCTTATGTCCTTATATAAGACTGGTTGTTGTAAGGCAGCCACGACTCAAAATTCTGTGGGAGGCAGAGGTGGAAGAGAACTTTGGGATCATCTAGCTCCTCTCATTATCCAGATAAGGAAATTGAGGAGAAAGAATTTGCCTAAGGTTAAATAATGAGTAGTAGGAAGATAAGATTTTGACTTGGAAAGAACTAAAGGACATTTTGTCCAGTGGGATGCTGGTGAATATTTAACAACCAGCTCTCTGAAAAAGCATAATACACTTTTAAGTTTATTTGGCATTATTCACATTTTTTCGCTTTTGCTTTCCTAGGTCTTTACAGTCAACAAAACAATAAATCAAGCCCTGATTTACAGGTTTTGCTGATTTCCAAGGTGTAAAAGTTCCCACTGAAAATTTAACAATTGTTCTCAATAGTCATACACCTCTGATTTAGACAAGTGCCTTCATTTTACTGATGGGGAAATGAGATCAAAAGAGGGGGAGTCACAATTAATGAGTAGCAAAGCCTAGAATTGAATCAATTTCCTTTGCCTCCTTATCTAGTGCTTATGCTATGATAGCACAGATGCCTCCTTTCCTTCTCTTGTGTACTTCCCCAATTAGACGAAATTAAAACGATAACACGCCAGGTGGTACTGGTGAGCAAGGCAGGCTAAGCTATCAATGTGCTGGGAAGAAACTCTGTCATTACTTTTTTTTGTAGGTTTGGCTTTTTTATTTACTTATTTACTCCTCCATTGGTTTTCCCTCTCCCAATAATTCAGTCTCTCTCCCTTCATGACAATTTTAAAACCTAGTTGGGTCAAAATGACAGCTGCCAGGCATCTGAAATAGGAAGTCAAAATTGTCTGAACTTTACCTGCTTGTTGCCTAATGAATATTGATTCATTTTTGGGAAGAATTTGGTTCTAAATATTATTTTCTTTCTTCTTTTAATTCACTGCAGTCTTAGATAAACATGTGACTCCTAACTCATCATCATTTTTCATTGACAAAATCCTAAGTGGATTCATCAAACTTCCATAATTTAAATGTTTCCCAGCTAGGTTTTCTCTCCTGCTT
This sequence comes from Pseudocheirus occidentalis, assembly GCA_028646575.1. NCBI lineage: Eukaryota > Metazoa > Chordata > Mammalia > Diprotodontia > Pseudocheiridae > Pseudocheirus > Pseudocheirus occidentalis. The sequence goes on along the minus strand of CM053595.1, from coordinate 865,609 downwards.
GCTAAGTTTCACCAGTTCCCCATAGTAAGCAGAATTGGCACAGATTCTAGCTGTTTTGCTTTTGCTGTGGTGTCATATACATAACATGGGAGCTTAAAACAGTACCACTTAAAGAGATGACACATCTAAAGCTCTGTGCTGCTAAGCAAATGGAGACAAAAAATAGCTTGTCTGATTTTTCTTCCGTCTTGACCTCCAAGATGAAGGGACATGTGACAGTTGAGAGTATGAAATAGACAAACAAAAGAATGAATCTTTGCTCAAAACAAGAGTAGAAATTTGGAGAAAAATCTTCAAATCAGCTTCACCAACAAACTCCTTTTCCCCCAAGTGAGTTGGATACTATAAGCTGTCCCCACTTCTATCTCAGTACCTTGGTCTCTTAGCTCTTCTTAAGTACCCTGGTCATAAAGAATGGCAATGATATCCAGTGAACCTTGCTTGCCTTGAGGGGCTTACATTCAAAATTCAGAGATACCATGTACATCAATAGGCACATAAAAGATGCATACAAAATAGATGGAAAAATTCAGTATGAGGACTCCACTTGGGACCCTGGTTCAACATCTGCCATTCTCCATCCCTAAGCAAAGTCAAAGTTTTTTTTTCTCTTGACCAAATAGAAACTTTTGACTCTTCCATGATTAATGAAATCTAGAAACCCATCAGACAAAAATAGCCGTGCTTCATGTCCAGTTCCCAGACCTCCAAGTTTGTTGTTTGTCTGTGAGAGGAGCATGTTATTCCTCCTCAGCGTCAGAGATTTTGTAGCCCCTTGAAAAATTCTTAAGTATTCTTAATACATGTAAATGCACATAATAGTATTAAAGTAGACATCAACACTTAGCTGAACAAGGGTGATTAGTCCAGCATGCCAGATAATTGTCTCAGAATGTCATTCATAGTAAATATCCACAACCCCAATACATGCAACATAGCACAATATTAAATATTTCTCGACAGGTTGCTTTAGTTACTACACATCACAGGCATGGAACAGTAAACACATTTTTCAACATAGTGCAAACATATTGAGTATAATAGCAAAAAAAACCCATTGGCATCAGTAGACTCATAAATTAATAAAGTACAGATAAGCAATGGCTTTTAAGTGTATAAATGAGCATTTATACACACAGACATAGAAATGATGCTTAACTAAGGGACATTGCTACAGTACACATATAACACTGGCATATAAGCAAGTAGACAAAAGAAACAAGATAGTGAATGAAAGACAAATGAATTAACAAAAATATTAATGAATATATTCAATTTATATCCAGGGTGCATATTACATGGGTGAATTCTGGAATTTTTGTCTGGCATGAGATGACTTCTCCACTTTCTCCTGTGGCGTTATAAGTTAGTCTATACAATTCTTAACCTTTTTAATTTGTCGTGGACCCTTTAGCATTCTGGTGAAGCCTAGGGGCCCTTTACAAGATCGGTGTTTTAAATACATAATGTAAACACACAGGATTAAAAATGAAACCGATTGAATTGAAGTATAATTATCAAAAATTTTAAATTCATCAAGTCCAAGTCAAGAATTCTTAGTCTTGCCATAGATGACAAAGATCTAGTTCTTTTGTAACCTTCTTTATTTATCTGCCCCTATTCCTGAACTCATGGATGGTATAACTCATCATGGCCCCCATTGAATATGAATTATCATCCCTAAACTTGAATTTGTGGGAGGCTAGGGTGACTTTCTGTATATCTAGATTGTGTGGAGTACCTTTGTAGCCCTAGGAATTTCTATGACTGAAGTCCTAGGCAGAACACTCACTGCCTTTTGGTTCAGTCTACTTCCCTTGTTGGAAGAGGTATCATTCAAGGTTGTTGGGTTTCAGTACACCATGCCTCCACTGTAAATATCTTTTCCTGACTCAGTTTCTGGTTCAGACAATCTTTTTACAATTGGTGGGTAGGCCCTTTTATTTGGAATCCACTGAGGTAAGTGTCCATCACTTGTCTCCATCTGATAATCAAGAAGTCAAAGTGACTTTCCTGTGGGGGGGGGGCAGTCAGTGATCGCCATGAATTCTATGTACTGGCCTCCCACTAGTATCTGGGGGCTTTTTTATACACAGTCTAGGTATAAAGTAATTTTTTCATCTTTCCCTGTGTCTCATGAACATTTTTAATGTAACTTATCTTCTTGAAGATCTTTACAATGAATGCAATCATCACACTTTCATTTGTTTCTGTCATGGCTCTTCTGAGCTAAAGTCGAAGCTGTTTGATAAGCTTCTTTCAGCTTTTCTCTCAGTCAGGAGATATACTTGGTTGGATTTCTCCATCCTCTGAGACTCCAAAGCATGAGTAAATAGGTAGACATGGCTCTTACCCAACCTTCAGTAAGTATGGTGTAAAGCTTGTTGGCATCATTTCTGATGGAATTGTACATATGTATGAGAAATGCCACATGTTGATTCCACTGAGATTTTTGTTCTGGGTTCAGTGTTAACATATTCAGCTACTTTCAAATGTGGCTGTGGATCTCCTTAGGAATAATAAGGTATAGCTATGGAATTCTTAATGCCAGCCAAAGCTTGTATCTCCTTGAATAGCACCCTCTCATAGTCTCTGCCTTTGTCAAAATAGATGCTGGCAGGGAACCCATACACTGAGAAATCCTTCTCCCATAACACTTTAGGAACTATGGAAGATTTCTGGCTGCTGATTAGGTGGGTTTCACCCAGTGAAATGGTCAGACAACACTAAGATTGGCTTATATTCTCAGTATCTCCTTCCAAAGATTCAAAAGTTAATGCAGAGAAGTTCTAAAGGTTTGTCAGAGCATATGAGGGGTTTAAGTTTCACATGACGCCTCACTCCCAGGGTTATTTTGAGAATCACATTAGATAATTATAAAACACTTAGCACAATGTTCGAAACATAGTAAGTTTTGTGGAAATGTTTATTCATTCATTTATTTATCATCAATATCTCAGTGACATCAGCTCCCTTCTTGGGCCAGGAAAATCTTTTCCTTTATTATCTCCAGGACATTCTCTTGACTTAAATGTTCAAATTTGGGAAACAAGAAATATACATACATGTATACATATACATATACATTCATACATACATATATACACACATGCATATATGTGTACATATATGTGTGTATATGTTGCTTTGTATATATTTGTTTGCATGTTGTCCCCCCATTAGACTGCAAGTTCCTTGAGGACAGGGACCATCTTTTGCTTCTTTTTGTATCCCCAGCAATTGGCACTGTGTCTGGTATACAGCAAGGGCTTACTAAGTATTCATTTAATTGAATTGAATGGTTACATGGTGCCTAAGTTGAAGCAAAATGACTTTCTCAAAGTGACATATCCCACAAGTTCTATTCTTTGGATCACCAGGAGAGAACACTTTCACTCTTTGTCTTTAGAGTGGCAGCCAAAATGTGCTGGGATACTAGATCTGGAGTTAACACAACTTCACTAGTGGACTTCAGAGCAATGAGTCCCTTGGAAAAGAACAGAACCCTGGGTACTCCATCAGGACATATATGAGGTCTTAAACTAACAAGAAGTTAGAGCTGAAAAAGGTGCAAGAATTCATGTAGTTCACCATTCTCTCATTTGTTAGATGAAGAAAATGAGACCCACAGAAATGCTATAACTTATTTAACATGCTGCAATAAGTTAGTAGCAAGATTTGGAACTCAGATCTAGTCTCCAGATATCCCTTCTGTGTTTTTTCCACTAGACTATGGGTTAGACTAGAGGAAGAATCCCTTGCAGCATTTTTCGAGACAGCTCAGCATTTGAACTTGTATCCCTGATCAGACATTCACCAGATTTGGACATTGTTGGTAGCTAAGACAAACCAAAACAGAAGGGATCCAAGAAGCAGAAAAGAGGAAATTAGAAAAATATACATATAAGAAGGAATAAAAACTGAGGAGTATTGCCAGGCAGCCAGGTGGAACAGTGGATAGAGTGCCTGGCTTGGAGTCAGGAAGACTCTTCTTCCTGAGTTCAAGTCCAGCCTCAGATGTGTACTATTTGTGTGACCCTCAGCAAGCTTGCCTCAGTGTCCTCATCTGTAAAAGTGAGTTGGGGAAGGAAATGACCAACTATTCCAATATCTTTGCCAAGAAAATCCCAAATGGGGTCACAAGGGAGTGGATAAAACAGCAATGACAGAACAGCAGCAGTGACATAATAATAAATTCTTCCACCTTAACTCTCCCATGTATTTCCTCCAGCAGTCAAACTCATGTTCCAATATTTTTCTAGATTGACTCTGTCTGCTCAGCCCCTTCTCATTGAGATATCCTTTATGTCTCCTGCTCTTTTTTCTTTGTCCCTGGGGCTTCCCATGGAAGTGGTAATCGATGCTTCTCATCTACCCATGAGCTATAGGTTAGTCTAAGGTAACTAATAAGGGAAGTGAGTTATTTCAGCCATAATGGCTGACTCAAAAAAGACATTTACACTATTAATTGGAGTTAGGTGAGTTTCAAGCAACTTTGTAGCACTTACTCTTATTTGCAGAAACTTCTGAAATCTTATCCTATTAATGACACTATTCTGAAAATATCTTGGTAAGTGACATGCCAGAAATGATATGGAACAAAGGTTTTCAAGTTTCTCTGTACTCTTTTAGGAATTGCAATTAAATCTAGTTGATACTGTCACATGCCAAAGGGAGAAGGTAAAACGAGTCTCATATAGTTATAGACATAACACATTAGAGCTAGAGGAGACTGGAGGTCCACCAGTTCTTTTGTTTGCCTTCTGAACTTCTACTCCTAGGGGAGTGAACAGTTTTGGAGAAAATTATGAAACCATGCTGAATCAGTCTACTACAAATTTGTGCTGTACTCAACAAGCCCTCACTGCAACATGTCACTTTATTTCTTTATTTATTATCTAGTTCCTATCACATTTCCCATAGCAATTGTTCCATAATACTTCCTTTTTGTGAGTCAACTCCTTTCCTCATTAATTCTAAGATAATCTCACCTCCTACTTTACTGGGAATATTGAGGCCACATGACTTAAACTCTCTCAACTCCCCTCCTCCACTCTCCTAAAACTCTCAATGTCCTTCTAGTATTTTAGGAAGAGGCAGACTTCCTTCTTTCCAAGAGTAGCTTTTCTTCCTGTATTACTGTTCTGATGCCTTCTCGTTCCCTCTGTGACCTAGTTTCATCAATAATTCCCTTTTTCTCTTTCATTCATCTTTTGTCTCTCCCTCTATTGGCTCCCTTGGTGGACAAACATACCCAAGTTTCCCTTAGTGTAAAGAACTTTCCTTGATTTTTCTGCATACTCAGAGTATCACCTTTTCTCTTTCTTCTTCTGTCCTGACAAACTGTCAGAGAAAGTAATCTATTCTCTCTGGCTTCACTACCTCTCAGCCCACTTAGTTTTCAGACCTTTGCAATCAAACTTCTACTGAAACTATCATATCCAAGGTCACTAATCCCATTCCTAGCATAAAATTGATGGTCATTTTAAGCCACCATCCTGAACTTTGCTGCTTTTGACATTGTGAATCTCTCCCTCCATTCTTGATATGGTTTCTTCCTTTTGTTTCCTTGACACTTCTCCCTTGTGGTTCTACATCTTTGATCACTGTTGTCTTGTCTGTTCATCATTCCCCTGCCCAATAAGTGTGCCTTTTGTTCATGGTGCTTTGTCCTTGACTCTTCTCTCTTTACATTCTCTCATGTGATCTCATTTAAGCCCCATAAGCACTGTGAGATAGGTAGCAAAGTCCCTATTTTACAGAAAAGAAACTGAGGCTCAAAAAATTTAAGTGATTTATCCATGTCAACAAAGCTGATAAATGTCAAAGTTTGGCTTTGAATCTTGCCATTGTGACTCCATGGTTCTATGGGGGTCAAATTGCATCTGCACAAGACTCTAGTGGTTGGATTTTTCAATCAAATGGGAGAAAATGGTAGACTATGGCAACCAGAAATGGTCAGAAAACAGTCCTTAAGCGTAGACATACTCCAAGGATCTGTTCTGGGCTATCTTCTGCCTTTATGCTCTCTCACTTGAGAATCTCATCAGGTTCCCTGGGTTTAGTTATCATTTCTTGTGCCACTTCCTCCTTCTCCGACATCTTGATATTTAGAGCTAGCCTTAATCTCTCTCATGTCCTAGACTAGCTATACTGTCTCCAGTTCTGTATCACCAACTGCCAGGGGACATTGCCCACTGTGTACTGTGTAGATACCTCAAGCTCAGAACACATTATACTTCCCTACAAATTCCCCTTTACTCCATACTTCTTTGTTTCCATGGAAGGTGCCACTACCTTCCAAGTCTTCCAGAATCATGACCTTAATGTCATCCTCTACTCTTTACTTGTCCAGACCCCATTCATCCCATTAGTTGACAAACTCTGTCCATTTTACCTCACAACACTTCTCAATCTGAACTCATGTAACCAGCTTTTTAACTCAGTTCTTCATCACCTCTCACCTAGACAATTGAAAGAGCCTCCTAATTAACTCCTTTCCTTAAGTCTTTCCCATCTCCAATTCATTCTCCACAGAGCCACTAGTAATTTTTCCTGATGCACTGTTCAGACTATGTCATTTTCCTCAGTGAACAGCTCCTTAATATAATACCACTAGGATCAAACACAAAGTCTTATGGCATTTAAAGTCCTTCACAACTTGATCCCAATGTGCTTTGCGTGCTCTATGATACAGACCAACTGGCCTTTTTACTGTTCTCCACACATAGCAATCTCTTTTCTGTGTCCACACCCTTTCACTGACTTTCCTCCATGCCTTCAATATACTCCCTCCTCATCTCCACCTCTTAGAATCCCTAGCGTCTTTCAAGATTTCACTCAAACAATAGGGCACAAACTAAGCATAGACCAGTATCTCACACCCCTTACCAAGATAAGATCAAAATGGATACATGATTTAGATGTGAAGGGTGACACCATAAGTAAATTAGAAGAGTTAGGAATAGTCTACCTGTTAGATCTATGGAGAAGGGAAGAATTTAAGACCAAACAAGAGATAGAGCATTACAAAATGTAAAATAGATAATTTTGATCATATGAAATTAAAAAGCTTTTGCACAAACAAAACCAGTACAACCAAGATTTAGAAGAAAAACAGAAAACTGGGAAGCAATCTTTACAGAAAGCATCTCTGATAAAGGTCTAATTTCTCAAATAGCTGGAGAACCAAGTCAAAATTATAAGAATGCAAGCCATTCCCCAATCAATAAATGGTCTAAGGATATAAACAGGCCATCTTCAGATGAAGATACTTAACCTATCTTTAGGCAAATGAAGAAGTGCTCTAAATCACTTTTGATTAGAGAAATGAAAATTAAAACAACTCTGAGGTGCCACCTCACACCTATCAGATTGGCTAGTACTATAAAAAAAGGAAAATTATAAATGTTGAAGAGGATGTGAGAAAATTGGGAAATTAATGCACTGTTGGTGAAGATGTGAAGTGATCCAACCATTGTGAAGAACAATTGGGAACTATGCCCAAGGGACAACCAAACTGGGCATACTCTTTGATCCAGCAATACCACAAATAGGTCTGCATCCCAAAAACCTTAAAAAGGGGGAACAGGCTTACAAGTGCAAAAATGTTTAGAACCGTCCTTCTTGTGGTGGCAAAATATTCCATGTCATTCTATGAGGGGATGCCCATCAATTGGGAAATGACCAAGTAGAATCCTACTGTGCAATTAGAAATTATGAACAAGCAGATTTCAGAAAATCCTGGAAAGACTTGTATGAACTGATTAAAATGAAATGAGTAGAACCAGGAAAACATTATATGCAGTATAAGCAACATTGTGTGATGGTCAACTATGAATGACTTAGTTCTTCTCAGCAACACCACAATCCAGTACAAAGGACTCATGATGGAAAATGCCATACACATCCAGATAAAAAGCCATTGGTTTCTGAATGAAGAATCAAGACATCCTTTTTTTAAAAACTTATTTTATTCTTTTTTATGTTTTTTTTCCTTTTGGCGTGTTCATTCTTTCACAAGTATGATTAATATGGAAATATGTTTTACATGATAGCACAAGTATAACGTGTATCAAATTGCCTACTATTTTAGGAAAAGGTAAGGGGAGAAAGGAAAGGGGAGGGAGGGAGAAAAATGTGGAACTCAACATATTTTAAGAATGAATACTAAAAATTGTTTATACATAGTTATCTCAAATTGAGAATATCCAAAACTGAACTTATCTTCCCCTAAAATGAATCCCTCTTTCTAATTGCCTATTTCTGTCAAGGGTTAAAGCATCCTCTCAGTCACTTAGCTTTGCAATCTTAGTTATCTACGACCCTTCACTCTCCGTTATTCTTTTCCATTTGTAATTCATTTCTAAGTCTTGTGGATTATGCCTGAACCACATATCTGGCCTTTGGATTTACTCTGTGAACTCTGTGAATTTACTCTGCTCTCCATTTGCACCATGAATGGTTGAGACGTTTTTACTAATTCTATGGGGAAGAAGAAAAATGTGCCAGACACTGTGCCCAGTGCTTTATAATAATGATGTCATCTGATCCTCAGAACAACTCTGGGAGGTAGATGCTATTACTAGCTCTGTTTTACACTTGAGGAAACTTAGGCAGACAGTGACTTATCCAGGGTCACACAACAGTGAATGTCCAGGGCTGAATTGTAACCCAGGTCTTCCTGACTCCAGGCTCAGTGCTCTCTCCACTGCCACCAAGCTGCCTCAAGAGACTTTATCAATCTGTTTTCCCCATAATTATCAGTGGATAAAAATGAGCAGACTTAATTAGTTTATGGAACTAGTTTATGGGACTAGTTTATGGAAGGCGACGTTTACTGGTGTGATTCAGTAAGTAGAGGTGTAACAAAACATCTCACCCAAAAGTACTACATCCTCCCAGTAGTTAATCCAAGAATCCTGGGGAAAATGGGTTTAAATTAAGAATCCACAATGGGGGAAGGAGTAGCTCTCAGTTGCTCTCTAGCCGTCCTTTTTTGCCCCTTTGTGGAGGCACTCAGGAAATTCCCTTTCGATAGGGCTAGGCAACTTTTGTGTCCCCTCTTCTTAGGGTCCTGGTGCTGCCTTTCTTCAGTGCCTCTAGTTCTTCCTCTGCTTTCAGTGCAGACAATGATGCCAACCACGGTTGTTCTGGGTATGGCTTTTAAGTCATTCCTCTCTCTCACATCTCATAGAGCCAATCACGTACCACGTTTTGTCAATTCCACCTTGTCATCATCTCTTACATTCATCTTCCTTCATCTCCACAGCTACCAGGCTACTATAGGTTCTTCATTATCATTTGCCTGGACTATTGTAACAGCTTCCTAACAGGACTTCCGACAGCCATTAATTACAGCCCTCCTCCAAACAATCCTTCAAGCACAGACATTTATCTTTCTTTTGCATAGGTCTATTCACACCCCAAACTTTTTAGTAGCTCCTTTTAGCTAAGAGAGTTCAAACTCCTTTGTCTGGCATTCAAAGCTTTTAATAGTCAGGTCCTTCCCTTGCTTTTCAGGATTCTTTTAAATCTTTTTTTTCCCCACAAACTCTATAATATGCCCTTCCTGGGTATGTCTTAAACTTTCCCACCCTCATGCCTTTCTGCATATTCTCTCCCTAATGAATTCCCACTATCCATTAAGTCCCAACCTCTTTCAGAAAGGCTTTCTGCCTCCGACCTCTCACAACATACCTGCATGTCTCCTATACTTATACTACATATTGTTCATTATCATGTTGTCTGGATATGCAGTTGTTCTATTCCAGCTACTCTTCCAATCTTTTTAACAGGAATACAATTTCTTTTTGTTTATGCTGCAAGTCAGGGACTATGCTAGTAAAGTCCAAATGTGATGGCCACACACAGAGACACACACACACACACACACACAGACAAACACACACACACACACAGACACACAGATTTTCTAAAGTGCAAGGCACAATGTCATCCATCCCTCCCCACAAATCTCCCCTCAATAAACTCCAATAGTTTTCTATTGTCTAGGTATTCAAAGCCCTCATAACCTAACCCACTTCTACCTCTCCAGTCTTCTTGCACCTTATTCCTGGGCATGTACTCTTGAATAAATTGACACTGGCTGTTTCTCCATCATCTATCAGAACTGAGCATTCTCTCTGGCTGGCCCCCACTCCTGGAATGCTTTTCTTCCTCTGCTCAGACTTCTGACCTCCCCAGCTTCCTTTGTCTCTAATAAAATCCCATGTTTGTATGTATCTATGCATATGAATACATGATATTCCTGTATTTTCAAATATTCACTGAACTCTGGGCCTAACCCAGAGAACACTCTCTCTTCTCTGCTCCCACTATTGACCTCCATGACTTTCTTTAAGTCCTAACTAAAGTTCTACCTCATCAGGAAGGCTTCCCCAACCCCTCTCAATTCTAATGCCTTCCCTCTGTTAATTATTTCCCATTTATCCTGTATATATCTTACTTCATATACGTTTGCTTATTGTTCCCCCATTAGATTGGAAGCTTCTTGAATGCAGGAATTGCCTTTTGCCTCTATTTTTCTTTTCCATCACTTAGCACAATTCTTACATAGTAGGTGTTGTGGTTTAGGGGTGCCATGAACCCTGAAATAAAGGCTATAGGGTGGAAGTCTGATTGGAAAGAATTCAACCACTGGGGGGGGGGCAGAACCAAGATGGCAGCATAGAAGCAGCAAAGTACCACAGCTCCCACACAAACACGCTAAAAAACTCATAAAATGGGACGCTAAACAGATTTTAAAGCTCCAAAACTCTCCACAAGACAGAAAGAATATCTGTTGATACAGGCAGCACAGCAGGCAGGGCTCTTCCCAGCAGTCTGGGACCCGCAGCCGAAACCCAGGCGGCTCAGGCCCTGGGGCATTGGGCGGGAACTACGGCTACAGGAGAGCAGATCTACTGCACTGGAGCCACAGTTACCACATTTATCAGGCCAGAAGACAAAAAGGCTAAGAGAAAGGTCAGTGGATTTTGCTAACTGGGGAGGAG
>CM053595.1:817120-854094 GCA_028646575.1 Pseudocheirus occidentalis | reverse complement strand
GGTCAACTTTACTCTCATTGAATTTGGCTTAGGGAAGGAATGACATAAACTCTAAACTGTGTATCTTGCCGCACAGGAGAGTAGGGGGGATGGGGATGAGAGGGGGAATAATGGAGGGAGGAAAGGGTGGGGGGAGGGTTGCTGGAAGTACACACTTCTATAAAGGGTCAGGAACAGGGTAGAGAATAGAACAAGGGTGGTGGTGGGATAGGAATGAGGGACATATAGTCAGTCTCTCACAATATGTCCACTGTGGAGATGTTCTGTGTAATTACATATGTACAGCCTGTATTGAATTGCTTGTTGAATTGCTTGTCCTTCCATTGGGGGTGGGTGATGAGGGAGGAAGGGCAAGAATCTAGAATTTAAAGTTCTATAATCAAATGTTAACAAATATATATGTATATAGATTATTATTAGTATTAACTACATGCAACTGAGAATTAAGATATACAGGCACTGGGGTAGGAAAGTTAGAGGGGTGATGGTGGAGGACATAGGAGAGAGCAGATTAAGGGAATGGCTTCACAGTGGGTTTGCTGTTTTGGGGTGGGGGTAGGGGGAAGATTGGGAAAAAAACTGTAACTCAAAATCTTGTGGAAATGAGTGATGTAAATAAGAAAATAAATTAATTCAGAGTGGAAAAAATAACATCATGTAAGTACAGCCATAGTTACCCAAGGATCTGTGATTTTACAACAAGATCTATAATTGATTGAGACGTGCCTAAGGTTCAGAGAAGTGCTGTGCCCCTTATCACATAGATAATAAATACCATACGTGGGACAAGTACCAAGGTCCTCTTGACTGTTAAGTCCAGCACTAGCCACAGAAAGAAAAGTCATTTAGAGGAAGAGATTTTAACCCGCATTTCATGAGCCCCTTAAGGGATCTATGGGTAGATTTCTGTTGTTGTATTGGTCAAGGAATATTGCATGAGTCATAATTTTAGTATCTGTGAGAAAGATGCTGCTTGAGAGGAACTTTGAAGAATGTATTTTGTTCATAGAAAAATATTTCTTTGCAGCTGACAGATACAGCAAGGCCTTATATTCTATTTAGTTTCTGTTTGTTGTATAGCTTTGAAGGTATGAAATCTTCCTGTTTCTCTTTATTTTCACCAAAAATGCCTATGGATAGAAATAAGAAAGTTGGCACATGGACTGGTAGGTGCCAATGCTTTCTCAGTTTCCTGTTTCCACAGGAAGGGCATCTAGTAGTTGTGATCTTTTCATTCCTGTGGAATATCTCTTTGAAGCATCTTAAAAATTATTCGCTGTGTATCATTAAAATTGTGTCGCCTTCAAAATAAAAAAAAGAAAAGTTCCAATCCAGGGATGCGATGCCTGCTTCTTCTAGGACCTCCACTTGAGGAGGTGCCCAGGCCAACCATGGGCAGGCTAGACTCAGGGCTTTCTGTGCCGTGCCCTGCTGATTTCATCTCCCCCAGCCCTTCTCAGGTTTGTTGCTGTTTTTTTATCGTATATTTGTCATCTTCCCCATTGGAATGTTGTTGTCTTTGTCCTTCGTTTTTGAAGAGGACCGTGGAATTGGGGAAATGGTGACATGACTTGCGGTTGGCTTAGATACAAGTGAGGGAGGGCTGTGCAAAGTCACCAGCCTCACTTTCTCCTCCGCAGCCATCTGGGTCCAGTGGCCAGATATTCATCAGGATGACCAGAGATGGCCCAGGATGCAATGGAAGCCCCTGGCCCTTTTAGGCTAAAACCTTTCCATATACTCTCTTAGAGTGAGGCAACACCAATTCAGTGAACAGGCCTCTTTAAGAAGTGAGTCAAGGGAGGGCCCTTCAAGCATCGAGCTGGGAGGGGAAGACCCTCAGGGTCGCTGCCCCCCAAAGAGAAATGGTAAGCTCCTTGAGGGCAGGGCCCACCTTTCTTTCTGCCTTTATTTACATCCCGGCACTTAGCACAGTGCCTGGCACACAAAGTAAATGCTTAATAAATACTCATTGACTGACTGACTGACAGAACACCCAGGTTCTGGCCCCCAGCTTTTCACTCATTAGTTGCCATTGATTTACTTTAACTCTCTGAGACTGATTTGATTTTTTGCTCTTTTTTTATCTATAAAGTTCCTTCTCATCAGAGGTTGTCTCAGACAGTTGATAAATTTTCATTAAAGCACCTACTAAGCTCCAGGCACTGTGCGGGGGATGATACCTGCCCTCAGGGAGCTCCCAGTCTAAGGCAGACAGCAACAAACCAATATGATGTACAACCTATACCTAAGATAAATAGGAAATGATTAAAAGGGGGAAGGGCTTGGGGAAGGCTTCCTGCAGAAGGCAGGGTCTTAGCTGGGCTTGAGGGAAGCCAGGAGGCAGAGAGGGGGAGGGAGAACATCAGGCATGGGGGACGGCTGGTGAAAATGCCTGAAGTCAAGAGGTGGAGCTCCTTGTTCATGGGGCAGCAAGGAGGCTGCGTCACCAGATCTAAGAATACGAAGGTGTGCTAAGGAACAAGGTGTGAAAAGAGAGGAGAGGAGGGGGCTATGCTGTGAAGGGCTCTGGATGCCGGACAGAGCACTTTGTATCAGATCCAGAAGGTGATAGGGAGTCAATAAGACTTATTGAGAAGAGGAGGAAGGATGGGGTTGGAGCTGTGCTCCAGGGAGATCATCTTGGTGAGTGGATAGAGAAAGGAGCGGAGTGAGGAAAGACTTGAGATGGGCAGAACCAGCTAATGGTAATGCAACTCAAGTTTGAAGATCCCTTTGTGTGAGCAAAGTTAGCAGGTACTTAGCACTTGGTAATTAATCAAGCCTCTGCTAAAGAAACAGAAGGTATGAACCCCTGTTGCTGATATAACAGGAAATGGCTGAAACAGGATGGAGCTAAAAAATTGTTTTTAAAATAACAATAATAAAACATTTAATAGAAATAGAAGTTCCGACATCAGAGGCTATTTACTATATTTTTTGTATTCCTAGGACCTACAACGTATTTATAATTTTTAAAAATTGAGACAGTGCCATGTGCAAGTCCTTGTAGGAGGTGCTGTTCTCTAATAGATGTATTTCTAGTTGACGAAATAGGAGGTCTTGACAATCTAGGGCCTAGGAAGATTTCCTGGGAGGCATAGCAAATATCTGTTTAAATGAATTGAACGGTGTTTCCCAGACCACCATTACACCCAGCTCACCGGCCAAGGAATGAACCTCTCCCCACACCCAGCTTTCTCCAGTAGAGCAAGCTCTTTTCACTCGTCTGCACCGTGACTTCTTTGTAAATGCCATTTTGTTTCACCTATCTTCATTCACCTAGTTTCAAGGCTGTACTCACATACATAGGAAGAGACAAAAGTGTGAAACAATGAACACTCTCCGATTGTCCTTTTCATTGAGATCACAGGTGCATGACCTCCTTCCCTGTATGAAAAAAAAAACAAAAAACAGGTTGCCATGGAAACCATGAGGGATGCCAACTTGACAAGTGACATTCATACCAAGAGGGACATTGACCCAACACACATGCACACACACGCGCGCACACACACACACACACACACCACAGCACAGTGCCCCTAAGTTCCAAGGAGAGAAGACGCAAAAGAGGTTGCATTTGGTTTCTCTAAATGCTTTTCAATTCAATATTCATTTCTATTCATATTCATTAAACGAGGAAGACAAAGAATCCATTGGTTGGATGTTTCCATCACTTGATTTCTAAAGTCCGGGAGGACAAGGTCGATAGTGTCCTCGCTTTAACGTCTTTCTTTCTTCTATCAGGACAGAACACGGCACAATCGTTCATGTCCCCTCTAGGGCCTGTCAGGCAGGTAGCACCATTCAAGTCTGTCCCCAAGAAGTCAGCCCTTAGTTGGTAAAGTGTGACTAGAATGGTCATTTCCAGGGGTACATGTCTCTACGTTTTCATTCCAGGGTGGAGCCCGATATAAAAATTGTAGAGCAAAAAAGCATCGGACTTGAGTCAAGAAGCCTTTGTGCCAGAATCCAGTTAACTAATAATTAGTCATGTGACTTTGGGGAAGGTGCCCAGCACACTGTTCTTTACCGGACCTTGGCTTTATTGACCGTAAAATGAGGGACCTACATAGGAAGGTGACAAAACTCAGATCAGATACAACGGACCACGTTGACTTCAATCGTACAATCACCAAGCATTTATTAAGGATTTAATGTGCAGCAGACTCCAGGCCAGGCACAGGATGCTATCAAAGTAAAATGCCATTGGAGCCGAAATACACACACTCCTCTTCTGCCAATCAGTGAACACGGAAAGCAAAAAAATGGCAGGTGATCAGTGCCTTATAATTGGTCACGATCACTCTCTGTTTGGCCAGGTGGGTGAGCTGTGTAGCTAGCAGTAGGGATGTGACTGGGAAGTGTCTTTCAGAGTTTGTTGGGAAGTGTCTGGTGAGTCAATGCAAAATATACTGATATGTTTTTAAAAGGAAGGGGTTGGAGTAAATAGTCTCAGAAGTGCTTTTGAAGGCTACCATTCTAAGACCTAAGGTCTCTAAGGTCATGTCATCTCCCTGCGTTGGTGGCAACCTCCTTTGGAAAGCTCCTTTTCCCGGAGCTCCGGCTGACCAGGGCTTAATGAAGGTATGTGAGCCACAAAAGTCTAATTCTATAGGTTTAAGGGAAAACGTATCAAAACATCAAAGACCACAAAACCGATATGGGCTTGTTGGCGGGCGGACCTGTGTGTATTTTCGTGTCTGAGTGCTGTCTTGTGATCTCTACATAACCTTTGCAACAGAAGCATATATCTCACCCTTCCACACTAGCAGTCCCATTTTTTTTTTTTTTTGTCATTCCAATCTCATTTCCTGGGCTATGTGGACTGCGGGCTCAGCAGTCGCTGGAGTCTGAAGTGACTCCTGGGACCTCCTTACTGTTCTATATGCAAATAGGCCTGCACCTGGGCAGCAGAGCGGGCTTGCCGACAGTTTAGTTATGCAAATCTGATTGATCGAGAGCATATTGCAGAAGAACACACGCAGGTCTGGGACCCTAGCAGCTATATTTCACTGGCTAAATTCCCGAAGAAAAAAAATTAAATGCCAAGCATTTTGATGCATACTCCTTTCAACCCCTGAAGTACAATAGTGTTTATTTCAGAATGTGTTCAACACTTTGCTTAGATGTTGTTAATGCAATTTCTGTGTGTGTTATTGCTGAATTAACAGAAGACTTGTTTTCTGTGTAAAAACCCAACTTGCTATGATGTCACTGCACAATAGGTCTGACAGTTTATTTGAAATAATTCCCTAGGCAAGTGGAGCAAATGCAGTGTTAAAATATAATGAGGTCCTTCAGCACCGAAAGCGCACAGAAGGCGCACGGAGATGCGGAAGTTACTCGGTCTTTTTTCTTTTGCTGTCGGCATTATT
This sequence comes from Pseudocheirus occidentalis, assembly GCA_028646575.1. Classification (NCBI taxonomy): domain Eukaryota; kingdom Metazoa; phylum Chordata; class Mammalia; order Diprotodontia; family Pseudocheiridae; genus Pseudocheirus; species Pseudocheirus occidentalis. The sequence goes on along the minus strand of CM053595.1, from coordinate 848,713 downwards.
GTTTAACCATAAGAGGAAAAATAAATGTTAAGGATACAGATAACATCATCCAACGTCAAAGCACGTCCTTCCTTTGGACCAAACACATGGTTTGCCCAAAATTCAAGAGAGAAAGACAGGAAAATTTTTGAAAATAATAAATACCACGGAAGGCGTCCTGCATCCACGCATGTTAAAGTCCCTGGATCTCATCAGGCTGCAGGTGCCAAGTTAATCTTGGACTTCTTGCATGCGACTTATTGATTTATAATCACTTATAAAAACCCTACACCTAGTCTGTCCGTAATGCCTCCAGAAAACACGTATTCAAGCTCATTTTTCCACCCAACTCAAAATTAAAAATAAATCAAGGTTAGCCCTTGGAGATGGACAAGAGAAAAGGAACAGAGAGAAAAGGCAAATAAATCTCCACTCTTTTTGTCCAGCTTTGTAACAGCAGCTTTGGAAAACTGGACTTACATAGAATTGCAAAAGGCAGTATGTCCACTGGAGCTCCATATTTGAACTGTTCTTGAAGAACAAGAGTTGCCGGATCTATGCCAACAGCATGACCTATTTAAATGGCTTGCTAAGATGAAGAGTTTTCACCTTGCACAGCTTTCATCTAATTTGTGCATATTACCTGCCTTGCAGGGTTGTCGTGAGAAGCCTCAAAGCGCTATAGAAACATGACTTTGTGTTGTGATTCTCTGTTTATATGTATAGGCACATACTTATGTGATAAGTATGTGACATTTCTATGTCATTTGAAAGTTTATAGATGACAGAGATGCTTTTGTCTATATGCACTAATAATACATTTACAACAAAAATGCCTATAGTGAATTCCTAGTGGAGCAAAAGAGAGATTTAAAAAGAACATTTCAGAGCCGAAAGAGAGTGAATCTGGGGCTTGCCCACATTGTGAAAAAACAGATGCTTTGTTCCCCAATTGTTGCCAGCCCCCCCTCCCTGCACAACACACACACCCTCTGCATTTTTTAAATGACCATTTGACAGGCCAAGCCCAGCCAGAGGGTCAAAAATGAAGATTCTAGGAAAGGTCAAGTTTAATCTCTACCCACAATGCCCCATTGCATCCCTCACAACAGCTGACTAACAAAAGGGGCTCAGCACTGTGACTGACAGAATTCTTAATTGTATCCACTCATTCATGACAATTTGATTAAAATATTACGCCAAAGTCTCACCCCCTGTTTGCTTCGATCCTCCAAATCTAATTTTGAATTTTCAGAAAGGAGATTACCTTCACAAGCATGACTGGGATGCTATTAACTTCTACTTAATCTTTATTACTGATGTGAATTTAACATATGTATAGCTTCGTCTCGCTCCCGTTGTTTCCTCTCTAAAGTAACGTCTAGGCAATATACAAGTGGCGGACATTAATTTTCACTTTGATATTCTGTCACACCAGAGCTCTGGCTTTTCTATAGAAACTTAAAAGATACACTGTCTTAACACCAGGACCCAATTAGAACCCATAACCTACACCAGGTTTCCCCCATTCCCACATTTCCACTTTAACCTTCAGGGAACACAGTCCCAAACACTAAAATCTGTGAGTAGACTTGAAGCCTCAGGGTATCACAACTCTGGAGGGGTTAAGTCTAGGGATGCAGTGGTGTGTATACACACACACACACACACGCATACACGCATGCATGCACACACACATTCTTTTTCTAAGGTGGACATTTAAGCAAATTCTTGCCAGCCTTACCAGAACAATGCCAAGGACACCAAAGACTCAGAGATTTTTTGCCTCTGATTGCTGGCTTTAAAAACAGCCACAGCTCCTATTTCTATCACGCTATCTTTACAAAGGGCTTCCTCCACAAGTCTGTAAGGTAGATTCTACAAGGAATATTTTCTTCATTTTATGGATGAGGAAAATGGTGAAGGGACTTGTCCAAGGTTAGACAAAAGCACAGGAGCTGGGATCAATGATAGATCTCGACCATTCGACCATCTGACCATTCGTGGACAGAATTGTTTTCACTTCTCTGTGCCGCCTACACAGCTTACTAAGGTCAAACCCTAGTCTTTCGAGTGGGGTAAAAAAAACTCAATGACAGTGACCTTTTCTTGTAACTTATTTCATATTAGAAAGACATCATGATGGCTGATTTTTCAATGGTTTTATTCATGTTTGTTGGTTTTCTTTGCTAACATCTATTTTCTTGAATGCTATGACAATGAAGAGCAATTTCTTCTAAGTTCTATCTGGCTGGAAAAGCTTCAAGGTGGGCCTGCAATGACTGTGTGTCCATCATTGGAGGATGGCCCAAAGTGCAAAGACACTCACCACCAGGTAACTGACCCCTAAGGAATGATGTTTGAAGGGGCATAGAACTCAGAGAAATACACTCTCTCTCTCTCTCTCCCTGTCCCTCCCTCCCTCTCTCTATCTCCATCTCTCTGTCTCTGCCTTTCTGTTTCTCTGTATGTCTCCTTCTGTCTGTATCTGTCTGTCTCTCCCCCTCCCTCTGTCTCTCTCTGTCTTTCTCTATCTCTGTCTGCATGTGTCTGTTTTGGTCTCTGTCTCTATCTACCTATCTATCTATCCATCTATCTATCTATCTATCTATCTATCTATCTATCTATCTATCTGTCTGTCTGTCTATCATCTATCTAGGTCAAGTCCAGTAACTGAGGTCAGTGCTCAGCAGGGATTGGCTCAAGGTCACAGGGTCAGTCACTATCAGAACTGAGACTGAAATTCGAGTCTTCTGCCTGAGTCCAGTGCATTTTCCACCAGCAACTTTCCTAATATATAGTAAGTGCTTTGTGATCACAAAGTAATGTATAATGCTAAACTTCTCTATACATAGGGTTGTGGGGCATTGAAACCAAATCAGCAAATGTTCATTGAGCACCAACTCTGTGCAAGGTCTGGTGCCAGGGTGGTTGGGGAATGAGATCCCCATAATTAAAGACCTTACTGTTTAGTTTGGAGTGGTTAAGCATAAACACAGATTATTATATTTATGCATGGTTTCCTAAAAGTCTTAGTTTAAAGCTTTAATAGTCAGTCAATAAACATTAAGCACTTATCATGTTCACACCGCTAAGCACTGAGGGTACAAAGAAAGGCAAAAGACAGTCTTGCTCTTAGGGAGCTCCTCATGGAGGAGATAACATATAGAAAATTCTGGATAAATTTGTCCATCCCCTGGATCACATCACCCTCAAAGCCTTTCCCTCAGAAGCCCTGCTCCCTGGGGAGCATGTGCTCTGTCAGCCCACATTTCTAGAACTCAGGGTCTTCTTTTTCTGATGAGAAGGGACAGGAAAAGGCTGCTGGAGCAGGCAAAGGCTGGAAACAAAAGGAAAAACAAAACACCAAGGTTTGTTTGCTTTAGGAAAAAAACACAGATCTTGTTTTCCTGTGTTTGAGCTCTCCATAAATGCTTTGACATTGGCCTTTTATAGACTTTGGGGAGAAAAGAAGTCTTTCTATAACCTTCATTTGGAAAATGAAAAGAGAAGAAAACTTTTCATTATAGCCTGTTGTATGGCCTTTCTGCATGCAGCAAACCTTGATTTATTTATTTTTTCCTGGATTGTCAGTGCTGCTTAAACTAGCAGCGTTTCATTAGTTCAAGAGGCCCCTTTCAATAGCTCGCTGCATGTGCAATCTTCCCTCATCCACCAGGGCCCAACAAGAGCAGCTCTGAAAAAGGCTGTGGCTGCAGCACCATCTTTGGAGAAGGCTCCCAGGACCAAGTCCTCAACTGCTGCTCAAAGTGCAAATCCACTGTTCTCATGAACAAGCATCAGAGACCCCTTGGCAGCTGGCTGAAGCCTGTGAACCCTTTCTCAGGAGTAAGCTTATTTAGTGTCTGAAATAAACCCAGAGGACAACAGACATAGCAAATATTTCAAAATGTGCTTGTCAAAATTAAAAAACAAAACCAAAAAAATGGTATTCATGGATCGATGTTAAGAATCCCTGCTCACTATTGCCTTTTCAAGGAAGACTGGCAATTTTGACGTACATGCATCATATGTGTGTATGTGTGTGTGTACACACACATATATTTCTGCAATATAGATAACATTGATAAACGCTAATGTGGAGGCCAAAGCCAGGCTCACATCCTGATTCCATCGCTTAGTAGCTGTGTTATCTTGGCCAAGTCACAAATTCTATTGAGTCTCATTTTCAGCATTGGTTAAACAAGGACCACTGTATTTGCCCTCCCTGTGTTACCAGATTGTTGTATATGGACAAAACAAGATTAAGAACGTTCACTGATGCTTAAGCCACAAAGCCCTACAGAAAAATAAACTAGCATTAGGTTAAAAAGGACGTTTCCAAAAAAAGAACCCAATGACTTGGGAGAGGCATGTGTGGTACAGGGAAATACCAGTGGAGTTCGAGTCAGAGCTATGAGTCGGTCTGGACAGCTAAGGCTCGGGCCTGAAGTGCCCATGTTTAGAAGGTACTCAAAGCCCTGGCCTGAAGATTAATGTCAAAAAGTCCCATCACTTCCTGGAAAACAAAAGGAGGAGAAATAGCAGCAGGATCAGATGCGATGTTCTTGGGCTCAATGATTATTGCAGATGAAGAATACAGCCATGAAACTAAAAGACACTTGCTCCTTAAAAGGAAAATCATGGCAAGTCTTGACAGCTCACTGAAAACAGAGATATCACCTTGCCGGCAAAAGTCCACGTAGTCAATACTATGGTTTTCCCAGTAGCCACATATGGTAGTGGGAGTCGGACTATAAAGAAAGCTGAGCACCGCAGAATCAGTGCTTTTGAGTTATGCTACTGGAGAAGACTTGAGAATTCATTGGGCAAACAAGGAGATCAAACCAGTCAATACTAAAAGAAATTAATTCAGGCTAATCTAGGGGTGGCAAACTTGCACTCTTGAGGCTACAGGTGGCCTTCTAAGTCCTTGGGTGTGGCCTTTTGACTGAGTCCAAGTCTTACAGAACAAATCCTTTTATTAAGCAGATTTGTTCTTTGAGGTTTGGATTTAGTCAAAAGGTCCACACTTGAGGGCCTGGGCAAATCACTGGAAGGTCAAATACTGAGGCTGATGCTTAAATGCCTTGGAGGCATAATGAGATGAGACTCACTGGAAAAGACTTTGATGTTGGCAAAGACTGAAAGCTCAGTTCAGCAAACATTCCTTAAATCCCTGCTATGCTATATGCAAGGCAATATTTTCAGTGCTCAATATACAAAGATGGAGGGGAGAGGGGGGGAAAGAACAAAAGGAGCCTAGAAGGGACTGGGAGTCAGAACCGCGACGTGTTCCCTCCCAGCTCCATCACGGACTCAACCACATAACCAGCAGCTGCCAAAAGATTTCAGGAATGCAGAGGAAAACATCCTGAACATTTTTGTGAGGCCTCCAGAAATTCCCAGGTTGTGTGGGCCTGCTTCATCGTCTAAAAGTGAAGGGAGGCCTGCATGATCTCTAAGATCAGCTCCCAGCTCAAATGGCTTATACTTCTAGTCAAGGAGACAAAAAGAACACGCACTACACTCTAAGTGAAGACAAGACCATGGACAGAGTAGAGGCGATGGCTGTGCAGCGCAGTGGGAAGGGAAGGCAGCTTAGATGCTCAGCGGTCTTTTGGTGGCCCTGCACAAGCACTGAGCTTCCCTGGTAGGCTGTGCTGGCCTGGCTTGGAGACAGCGTTCAATTTTCATTGTGAGCTTTTGCTCCTCAGAACCCAACAAACTACAGATCAAGCCTAGACTGGTTGTTTTGTAGATTGTCTGGATTTAAGAAGTAATTTTTAAAGGGTGAATAATGCACATTAAATTTCAAAATGTGTCATGCCTATATTTTTGGAAAGCCAGTTGTTCAAAATTCACCAGGGCCTCACTGCCTCGGGCCTCACTTTGCTTAAAATTTCTTAAATATTCCTCCAGTTTTCCTGTAAAATGAGAGATTGGCCTGGAATCTGTTGCTGTTCAGTTGTTTTCAGTGGGATCCAGCTCTTCATGACCCCATTTGGGGTTTTCCTGGCAAAGTTACTGGGGTGGTTTGCCATTTCCTCCTCCAACCCATTTTACAGATGAGAAACTGAGGCAAACAGGGTTAAGTGACTTGCCCAGGGTCACACAACTACTAAGTGTATGATGTTGAATTTAAACTCGGGATGTGAGTCTTCCTGACTTCAGGCCTGGCTCTCTAACCACTTCGCCACTTAATTGCCCCCATTATTGTTCTTTGGTCCCCATAGAATAAAGTAGTAGCTCCTGGAAATAGAAAGTGATCATGGGCCTCCCTCAGTGGATGGCACAGTGTCTTGAACAAAGAAGTCCTTTAATAATAATTTTGTTGAGTGAAAAAAATGAACAAAGACATGAAAATGTTCCCCAAGTATCGTAGACCTAAATCAGAACTACGGATAAATAATAAAGATATTCAAAGACATTGCTGACTTTTGTTTTAGTCCAGGAAGAGAATGTGGGAGGACGGGTCAAGGCTACACCTTCACATTTGAAGAGCCAGTTGCTGAAGGTTATAGAGAATCTCAGACTGAGTAAGAAAAGTACAGCAGGTCAGTCATTGACTAGCAATATGGTCAACGAGTCCCAGACTTTGAAACCTTGAGCTTCTTCTTCAAAGAAGAATAAAAGAAACTTGTTCTCCTTCAAAAGGATGTTGTAGTTTATAAAAGCACCATACAAAGATAAAATATTAATTAGGCAAATCAAAGAGTTAAAAGGCAAAAGGCCTGAATTCACTATTAAATGTGTTCAGATAATGGTTTTATAGATTCTAGTCATTGCCGCAAAGTATGTTATGTTGGTTTCTTAGGGTCTGGTTTTTGGTTTGTTTGTTTTGTCCAAACTTTTGATTTCATGAGTGTAGGAACTCCCAGTAAAAAAAAAAAAACTCCCTCCATCAATGTAACGCAGCAAATTGGGGAATTTCCTGAGAAGGCCACTGAGTATCAGAGGTGGAACTTGAATCCATTGCCTTACAAACTCCCAATAGGCAACACTGCCTCTCACAGGCAACATTGAAATAAGCTCTTACTTTTTTTTTTTTTGCTCTTTGGAGGAGGGAAAGCAGGGTAATTGGGGTTGAGTGACTTGCCCAAGGTCACACAGCTAGTAAGTGTTAAGTGTCTGAGGCCGGATTTGAACTCAGGTCCTCCTTACTCCAGGGACGGTGCTCTACTTTCTACTCTTACAGCACACATCTGATATGGAGGTGAGCTTAGAGGTCCTAGAGCAACCACGTGGTGTAGTGGATAGAGCACTAGCCTTTAAATCAGTAAGTCCTGAATTCAAATTCCACCTCACTTACTCAACTAGCTGTATGACTCCAGGTAAGTCAATTTACTTCTCTCAATTTCAGTTTTTTCAAATGTAAAATGGGGAAAATAGTGGCATCAAATGAGATAAAAGTGCTTTACAAATCTTAAAGTGCCATGAGTTATTATTGTTCTTATTATTAGGTACATTCACAACCACTTTGAAACAGATATTGTGAGTAGGCATAGGTTGGTGGGATAGATCTAGAAGACATAATCCAGCATCAACAAATTAGAAAACCGAGGACTGGAAAGGTGAGGTGATCTGCCCAAGGCTAGATTCCTTTATCATCCCCATTTGATGGGGCAGCTGGGCTGCATCATAGATCAAGTACTAGAAACATCTGGAAGACATGAGATCAAATCCTGCCTTATAGACTTATTAGCCTGTGTGACCCTGGGGAATTCTTTATCTCTGTCTGCCTCAATTTCTTCATCTGCAAAATGAAGATAATACTAGGACTTGCCTCACAGAGTAAGAGTGAGGGACAACCTGCGTCCTAAAAGAACAACCATGTAAAAGCCACTTTTGTTGTCATGGATGGGAGGCCTTGGACCTGGAGAGACAAAATGACTTCCCCAAAGACAGGCAGGTAGTAAGGCACGATTGTCCTTTGAGCCCGTGTCTCCCGGCTCTAAAGCCTTCATGATGTCTCAGGTTTTGGCCAGAGATATTTATTCACTAGTTATGTCATTCCGGAGCTGAAAGAAATGTTTAATTTCCTATAGAATATCTGTAAAAATGTTTAAAAATTTAAAAATTCCAAATACGGAAGAATGAAAAATAGTTTAAATAAGAGAATAATCATTTATCCTTTACTTCTGCACATGGAATGACAGTCTATTACCCTCCTTCTCCCATCTCCTGAACACACACTCAACAACAACGGGCAACTGTTTGTGAAGTCCATGGGGGTGATTTAAAATTCTTTTTACCAGTTGGTCAGTTCATAGCCACCATGAGGGAAGAGAGGGAAGGAATGTGATTCAGAGCTAGAAGGGAGCACTACCCTGCTGAGCATGGGACTCTACCATGTTGAGACCTTGGTTGGCTTCTACATCCACAATTGAAACCAATTTAGTGGAAAGGTTCCCAGATTTGAAGGCAAAGGACCTGGGTTTAATTGAAGGCTCTTCTATTCACTATCTATGTGGCCTTGGGCAAATCATCTAATCTCAGATTTTTCACCCATAAAGAAACAATTGCGGAGGTATTACAATATTTTTGCTGCTGCTCAGTCATTTTCAGTCTTCTGACTCTCCATGACCCCAGTTTGGGGTTTTCTTGGCAAAGACACTGGAGCGATTTGCCATTTCCTTCTCCAGCTCATTTTAAAGATGAGGAAACTGAGGGTTTAACTGAGGGTTAAGTGACTCGCCCAGGGTCACACAGCCAGTAAGTGTCTGAGGCCAGATTGGACCTCATGAAGACGAGTCTTCCTGACTCTGAGCCCCATGCTCTGTCCACTGTGCCTCCTAGATTAAGAAAGGCTTGTTGATGTTGATGCTATGATTGCATGAGCGACAAGAAGATGACATTAGATTGTCTTTCACTTCCTAGCTGTGCAACCTTGATCAAATCAGTGCTCCCTGTGTTTCTTTTTTCTCCTGGATAAAACTGACTACATGATTTCCAAGGGCCCTTAAGGCTTTAATAGCCAAAGTTCTTTTGTTCCTTCCTGCTCTGGCATGTCATATGAAAAACTATGCTTTTTAAAGTCCAGCTCCAGTATCGCCTCTTCCAGGAAGCCTTCCCTGACCATAACTGGCAGAAGGGACCATTTCCTCCTCAGAGCTCACAAAAGACTTTGCACCTTTTTTTCCATACATGCATTATGTATGATTTTGCCTTCTGGTCCTCTATGAAGGAACTATTATGACTGTACCTGACTATAAGTTCCATAAGAATATGGACCATGTCTCACTTCAGTCTAGCATCAACCCCAATGCTTAGTACAGTGCTCTGGACATGGTGGTTGTTTAATACATGTTTATTGTATTTCATATGATTTTTAGAGACTGATCAAACCATCTACACTTGCAAAAGAAAGCAAATGAAAAATGCAAATTGACTAATCATTGAGATGCATCTGGATAGGGAAACCATGGAGTTAGTCCATCAATATGTAGATCTTGGAAAAATGCTTCAGAGACACAGTGAGCTGGGCCCAGAATGGAGCAGAAAGAGGACACTGGTCTGGATCACATTTGGGAGATTGTGCAGCATTTTCAATGATCCCAAACTGCTCATAGCCACAAAAATCTCATCTCTTTAATACCAATATTCTCCTGGTGGTGCTATATGGCTGCAAATTATGGAACACCATGATCCTGGAAGAACAAAAGTGACAAATAACCCAAAGGGTAATAGAAAGACACATGGCGGGTGCGAGCAGGCTGCAGCATGTTGCCAATGACAACTTGCGCACAAGAAGTGGTGGAAAAAAATATTATGGAGGGACATGCATGATAGGAAAAGGAGATGGGCCAGTGATGTAGTGATAATGAGAGAAAACAGATGGATAGCCTAAGTGGCACATTAGTACCCCTGAGATATTAAAAAGAACCAGAGGAAGGCCTCCAACAAATTGGGTAAATGCTTTATGGAGAATGCTGGAAGCAATAAAAGATGGACTTACCAAGAAGAAATAAAAAAAGAAAAAGAATGTAAAGAAGACAGAGGGAATTTTTTTACCTGTGATGGCATTGGCTAAGGATTGCACAGGTTTAGAAGAAATGGAGGGATTATGAGCTGCATTGGTGGAGAGAGTAGCCACATGGAAAAAATGACAGATTCACCAAAGTGCCTGTAATCGGAAGGTTTCCTCTCTATCGCTAACATTCTGTAGTTTGATAATCCCAAGCTCCCTCTGGGTTCTAACATTCTATGGTCTTAGGAGAAAAAAAAATGGCATCTGGCGTCCAGTGTCAGAACTATGTCCTTTATCCCCATGTGTCACCTGAGGCATAGAACCTGACTATGCAGAAGATGAAACTGGCATATTTCTTCTGGGTTAATGTTGTCTAGATTCTGCTAAATGCAAAGGGAGAATCTGACTTTCCTTATACCCTTATCTGGATATAAAATGTGGAGAAAATGCATTCTGAGTACATTAAGCGAGCTCCTGATAGGGGGAGGAGTAATCCTAGATTGAGGAAAGCAGAGGGGATTATCTGGAAATCGGCAGCAAGGTGAACGCAAGAGAATAAATCTCATTAAATAATTGTACTTAATCTTCTGTCCTTATGTTGTTGTGTCCTTGTTTCTTGTCTACTTATATGACTTAAACGAATTAAACCTCCCCAACTGCTCCTGAAACATCAAGGAAAGTGAGAGGGAGCTATCCAGAGATCAGTAGCAAAGTGAAATAAGGTAGGTAGATGTCATTGAACAACAGGATTTCAATGGGTAGCCTTGTATGGTCCATGTGCCCATATCTTGTGTGCGTAAGTCTACTTTGCCTCTGCCTACTAAATAAATTAACACCCTCCTGTCTCAGTCCCCTGTGGGGAGAGAGCCTAACATTCAGGGAAGCAAATGGAGCTGTCTCCATCTGACTGTGGCAAGGTGAAACAAGGTGGGTAGATCTCATGAGATTCTCACCTTGCATTTCATGTCATGCAAACAGGCAGTTCACTCTAGATCTGGTCACAAAGGTGAACCAAGAGAGCTACCAAAAAGAAGACACTGGACAACTGATGTTGCTTGAGGAAAGCATAACACCTACTTTGGACTGCTCACCCCCAATTTACATTTGCAGGTTGGTTGCCCTAGGGGAAGCAGAAGTTCAAGGTACTCTAAGGGGCAGCAGAGCCCCTACCCACGTGTTTACCATAAATAGGAAAGCAGAGAACACAATTAACCACAAACAGGTATTTATTGATCTACAAAAACTTCATAAGGATAGTAGCTACAAAATATCCCTGATCCATAAACCTAAGGTACACTCTTCCATAAACACTTACAGACTTAGTGTTAAGATTGTGAACACACATAAAGTACAATAGTAAAGAGGCGTCCATTTAGGAACGTGCATGACCAAAGTAACGCATTTTCAATGCTACCTTTTCTATCATTGTGTTGTCTTCAAGGTAATAGCATCTCTTCTGGGGATATTGTTTTGCTGGGGCCCCTGGGCTTGCTCCCTTCTGGGCATAGTACCTAATGTTGGATGAATAGTTCTACTAAAGATTCAATGTCTAATGCGGTGCAGGAAACAGAACACAACCACCTCCTCCCAAGAAGAGGTGAGCAATTCTCTCTCAAAAGTTGGGTGCTCTCTTCTTGACCACTAGAGCTCTCAGGCCTATCCTTTGCATTAACTCAGTTCCGATAAAAATGTACTTTTCTTGTTAAAGGGCCACCAGGAGCCTGGATTGTCCTTCAACCATCCAGGGACTAGCTGCCCTCTTAATTCTATTAAGTTTGATAGAACTTCACACCTCATAAAGTGGTAACAACATTTAAGCACTTCATTATATTTTATTTAAGACCATAACATCAAATTGTCTGTTACCTACCCCTTATAGTCTGCAATTTTTATCCAATGGACTTGGGGAAAATAAGTTTCTCAAGGGTTTCATGATGAATCCCTACCCCACTCCCAATCCATAAAAAAGAACAGAAAGAAGAATTTATTAATGAGCCCAAAAAACAGTACTAATTTTGTGCTCCTGCCAGTGCCAACTAACACTTTATATGGTGTTGTGCGACTTGTATAGTGGGTGAGTAGGCTCTCATCCTAGAAACCGAAAAGATTAAAGGACTCTGTTCTTACTCTGCAGGTTTTGGAGGGAAATTAAGTATTCTTTGAAAGACTATGACTTTTTTTAAGGGAAGAGTTGTATCTACAAACTAGCATTCAAATCTTGACAAAATTCTAGAATTTCTGAAAGGATGGTTTGTGAGCACTTAACAGGAAAAGTGGTATCACTAAAACCATCTTGGCCTCATTAAGAGCAGAGCATACCAGGTTAGCATCATTGCCTTTACTGGTGAAATTACAAGACTAGAAGATTAAGGGAATTTTTAGAATAAAATTCTAAATTTAGAATAAAATTCTAGATTTTAGTGAAACATTTTAAAAAGTAATTCATTCCAGGGCTGTAGAAGAGAATAATAGTAGAGATTACAAAGTCCAAAAAATGTAGGGGCATATATGATATTTTCCCTAATTCTGCCCATTAAGTGATAGGTATCCAGAACAGGAAGGCACACCTTGGAAGTGAACAGTGGTTCTCAACCTTCCTAATGCTGTGATCCTTTAATACTCATATGTGGGCATACCTGCATGTGGACAGATAGAAGAGTGGTGTCTTGGTTCCTAAGACCATTGGAAATATGTGTTTTCCAATGGTCTTAGGCGACTCCTGTGACCCTTGTGAAAGGGTTGTTTGACTCCAAAGGGGTCACGACCCACAGGTTGAGAACCACTGAGCTAGAGGATGAAGATGGTATCTGAAAACAGGGTTATTTCATTCTTTATATTAGAATCCCAGACACCTAGTATCCTTTGCATATAGCAGGCACCTAATAAATGCTTTTTAACCAAATGGATGATTGTTGAATTTGATGCTATATATTCTGGCCTAATGAGATGTTTTTAAGGTCCTAACTCAGTTATTCAGAACATAAGCACACTATCTAGGACTTTATTAAAGTCAACAGCAAAAACATTATCCTGCAGAAAGCTTCTCTGACATCTGATATCCAAGTTATATATAACAAACTTATAAGACCCATTTTCCTACAGGTAAATGATTCATGTTTATAAACAGACCTCAAAGGGTGAAATCCAAGTTACCAATTTGACCAAGTTACCAAGTTACCAACAGTCATATGAAAAAAAAATGGTCCAAATCACTAATAAGAGTAATGCAAATCAAAATACCTCTAAGGTTCCACATCGTACCTCAAACTGACAAAGATGACAAAAGAACAAAAGTATAAATGTTGAAAAGATTGTGGCAAAATGACAGCGCTAATGCTCTGTTGATGAATCCACAAATTGGTCTAGTAATTTAGAATTCAGAGAACCTATGATGAAACATCTTACTCACTTCCTAATAGGCAAGCGATCGACTCAAGGCATAAAGAAGACATACATTTTTAGACATGGGCACTATATGGAGTTATTTTGCTTAACCATGCTTATTTATTAGGTGTTATTTTATATATGGATATTGGATTTGAGTAGGAGGAGGGTAGCAATAGAAATGCCGAAAAAAGGGGGAAAGGGGACAAAGGGAACATTGAAATATTTTTAAATGAATAGACAATAAATATTTTTAAAGAAGTGAAAAGGAATAACATCCAAGTAAGTAATGTGTTAGAGTTAAAATCTATTAATGATATTAATATAGACTATGTTAACAGCATTTATTATATATTTTAAAGTAATCTATATAGTATAGAGATTTACAATTTCATAAATAATCTTTTTATATTCTACTTTGCACAAGGAAATGCTCTTTTCTATGTTTGTTAAGTTCGAAATAAATACATTTCAAACAGATAATAGATAACATTATGAGAGAAGTTTCAGTTTACTAATGAAGTCGGAAGTCAAATTGCAAAGGGGGGGTAAAAGAAGAACTGGAAGCAGCATGACAAAGTGATTTTTCTAGGAGATTGAATGAGAAAGAGATAAAAGGTATAAATGATTGCATCAAGTCACACAATGGACACAGCTTGGCAAAATTCACCTCTTGGTTTCATGAGCAACTTCCTAAGAGTTTCAGTTGCAGAACATTTGCCGATCAGTATTAATAGACTGAGTTTCCTTACCAAGAAACTTATTTTTAGACTGAGGAAATGTCAGGACCAGATCAAATACAAGTGTATTTATGTGTGTATCTATACAAAAATGTATTTAAAATGTATGGTCAGTTTTCTAGTCTCATCTACTCCAACCATTACTGGTGTCAGGAAATAGTCTGAGTGATTCTTTACAGCTTGGAGATGAGGGGGCCACACAACTGTAAGTAGCTTCAAGTTGGGTTTGGTTCAAGTGAACAGCAGTTACCTCTTCAGAGACTATTCATCAATGACAACTGGGAAATGGAGAAGAGCACTGAAGAACTGGCGAGTGTAATGATAATGAGAAGTTGAAGATCTTCCCTGCTCCTTAATAAGCCGAAGGGAATTTGAAGACCTCCCTTGCTTTGAAGATCTTTCCTGCTCCCTAATAGGCTGGATGTAATCACATGGAGCCAGTGTTGGGAGAAGTTTACTGAAGGGTGGAGCAGAGGCCACAGGAAGCTGAGCAGTTAGAAATGAAGGGAGGAGAGGACACACCTGAGGGAGACAGGTTGGTTGTTTGCCACCTGCTATGACAACTAGGCTTGTGTTGGTTTGCAGAAAGGCTAAAGGATGGTGTGGCTCTGTGCTATGTTGGTGCATTAACTTCAATGTTGTGATGATGGATTCAGTTTCCTGGTGTTGGGATTTGGTTTTCTGATGTCTGAACAAATGTTTTGCTTCAGTCTTCTGTATGGAGAGTCTGTTATATTTTACAATTGAGCACTATGCTGGTATAGTTACAGACAGTGCTGTGAATTTTGTGTTGGTGCTATCATGAGGTATCATTGTATAAGATCAGCCCAAACTGACCAGACAAATATTGTACTCATGACTGGAGGAAGAAGAGGAGGAGGAATAGAAAGAGGAGGAAGAGGAAGAGGAGAAGAGGAGGAGGAGGAGGAGGAGAAGAAGAAGAAGATAATGAAGAAGAAGTAGAAGAAGAAGAAGAACAAGAACAAGAACAAGAAGAAGAAGAAGAATCCATGAAGTCATAGATTTGAAGTTACAATTTATGAACACTGTTAGGACTACAAGTGAACTTAGACATTATCCCAGGTAGGGTTCTTAACATTTTTTCATGTGATGGACCCCTTTGGCAGTCTGGTGAATCCTATGCAGCATTGTTCAGAATCATGTTTTTAAATGAAAGATATAAGATTATAAAGAAAACCAAATATATTAAAATTTATTTATCAAAATAATAATAATAATGAGAAGTCCACAGAATCCAGGTTATGAACTCCTAACAGAACAATCATTTCATTTTTTAAAATAAATATAAAAAATCAAGTGTAGAGAAAAACGACTTGCTCAAGGAGACACAACTAGTCATTGGCACAAAGCTAGAACATGGGTTCCCAACATCCAGATCAACGTCTTGGACTATAGTAAATGTCCAAGCCCAGAGAATGAAGTTATCACCACTTAAAAGCAGTCAAAGAAACAAAAGTACTATTAAATGGAAATCTGTGGGAGACAGAAACAGGATAAGGAACCGGAATGCAAACCAAGTGCCAAAATAAGGCAAAGGATTTAAATTATTCTGGAAGGAGCTTGAAACTAACAAGAATGGCTACAGGCAAAGAACGCTCTATCAGAGTGCCCTTTTTAAGTGGAGTTGTATATGTGAGCCATGCTGCCTTCATTTCCTTAAAAAGGGCAACCCTGTCAGATGTCAGGGATGTATAAAAGTACTTGCTTCCTCCCGCTGTACTGTCTATCCCTGTGCAATTTTTAGAATCTCATCCCATATTCCTTATACCTTGTGCTTCATTTCCTTTTCCTCTCTCCAGTGACCCATTTTCTGTTGTCTCTTCTCATTATATACTGGAACTTAAAGGAATAATGGAATCACTTGTGGCCTAAGAAGACTTGAATTCAAATTCTGTTTCCAGTTTTTCTTACAGGTGTGATTTGGAAAAAGTCACATAACTTCTATCAACCTGAATTTTCTCGTAATACTTGGGCTAACTATCTTATTGGGTTGTTGTGGGTAATACATGTTTTAAGGCTTGAAATGTCACAAAAATGGATTCATATCCTGCTTGCATCCCCACAAATTTTCCTTCCAAAGTATATTTAAATAAAATTTTAAATATGGTGAGATTTCACACACTTGACACATTTTCTTTTTTGTCCAACAAAATGGGTGGAAAATTCTGAGCAATGAAGACTAGAAGAAAAGATGGTACCCTTCAAGGAGGTCAACCCAACAAGGTCATTGGGGGACATTCCAATAGGACATTGGAACCATAACCAAAAGTTGCAATTTCTTCAATGAATATAATTCCTGGTTGGCATGGCTCTCAAAACATGTCCCTCCAGTCTCAGTTAGTTGTCACAATTATCTAGTCTGGGCTGTCAGTGAATTACTGTGTCCTTCTGATGCATTGACCTCCTCATCCAAGATGGTTAGCAAGCCTAGGACCAGAACATGAAATGTAAATGGGGGAAGAGAGTGACTGACAGACACACCACAGAGCTCTGGCTACCTTCCCAGTGAGGTCAATGTACTGGCATAGCACAAAGAGCACCTTGAATATAGGAGAGACAAGGCAGCCCACACAGGATCAGAGGTAGTTGTGCCCTTCCAGGTAAACCAAAGACTTACTTAGGTCAGTTTCCCTCTCACTGTCTCTAAGTCAAAATTTCTTAACCTTTTCTGGTCATAGATCTCTTTGGCAATCTGTTCAAGCTTATGGACCCTTCCTAAGAATAATGTCTGTAAATGCACAGAATAAAATATATAGGATTGCAAAGAAAGCCAATTATTTTGAAATATACAATTCTTTTCCCATCCAAGTCCATGGAGTGCCTAGAATCCATCTACAGACACCTTGAGAGCCTATAGGTTCCAGATTAAGATTCCTTGTTTTAAGATCTCATCATACTCTACCATTTCTTGTTCTATAATGGTAAGGAAGTCAGTGTAGAGCGTAAGAAGAAGGAAGCAGAGACACCAAGTGCACAGCTTTTTAAGGAATTTGGATGAAAAGGCAATAAAAATTATAATATGCTTCATGGGAATGATGAGATCTTGTGGGGGGTTTTAAGGATGAGGAGGAATTAGAATCTTTATATTATCAGAGAAAGGACCAGTATTTACGGAGAGATTAAAATTAAAGGCATAGTGGGAAGAGAATGATAATTGGGACAATCTGCTGCAGAAGAAAGGAAACTGGATAGCTTTGACCAAAAGAAGGGCTGCCTCCTCATTAAAGATATGAATCAAGAAAGGAAGAAGAGGAGATGAAGATGGGTTATAAGATGAGGAGGAGCAGAGAAGAGGGATCTTGGGGTAAACAGCCTGGTTTGTTTCAGTAAGTGTGAGACAAGGTCACCAGTTGAAATGGTGGGAGGAAAAAATGCAGTGGGATGCTTGAGGAGAGAAGGTAAGGTTGGAAACACTCATCAAGGTGAGTAGGACACAGACTTAATTAGGTATTAGGACCTCTTTACTGTAGCAAGGATAAAGATAATAATAGAAAATGGAAGTCCATAGTGGACCTATTCAACACAAACAGGAGAAGAAGCAACAGAAAGTAGAAGTAATTCAGAGTCAGGGTATAGAGAGAACTGGGGCAGAGCCAAGATGGCGGCATAGAAGCAGCAGAGTGCTGCAGCTCCTGCACAGACACCTTAAATACACATAAAATATGGCTCTGGGCAAATTTTGGGGCTCCAAAATCCACAAAAATACAGAGAACACATCTCTCACTGAAGGCAGTTCAGCAGGAAGGGCCCATCGCACCACGTCGGAGCCGAGGCCAGCCCAGCCTGAAACCACTGCCTGGCCCCAGGGTGGTAGGGAGAAGCCACAGCCACAGCTGGAGCCATTCTATCGCTAAAGGCTAAAAAGTGAATCTGAACGAATACAAGAGTGACAGAACCCATTGTGAGACTGAGCGGGGCAGATTCCCAGCCCAGGAAAGTGCCTATTCAGGTCGGGGTAAGGAGAACACTGAGCACAAGGAAGCCGCACCAATGTGGAGCTGAGAGCAGAGAACAGCAGACCGAGAAGAAGGCCTGGCCAGCAGACTCACCCAGCCTGGCCATCTCACCACAGGACAGAGGATCATTGAACCGGGTAGGAAAAAACTCGGGGCCCACAGCAGGGCCAGCAGGTTCTGTGGGGACAATCTGTATGTTTAAACTTATACACCCATACTTCCAGAAGCCAAGATGGAGGAATAAAGTTTAGTGGCTTCTCTAAATCCCTCCCAGACCCAGAAAAGTCCAGAATTAAATGAACTAATCAGAGTAAAATCTTGAATCAGTGGAAACAGCCCCAGGCTTGGGCATGGCTGAGGAAAGGGGAAAGAAGACAATAGAGTCTAAGCCCAGTAGGGTGGAGCCAGCAAGCCCTACCAAGAAAAGCCCAGGTGTTTAGTACCACCGGCCCAATCAGTAAACAACAGCTCTGCCTCGGGCCTTCAGCAAACAACAGCTCTGCCTCGGGCCTTCAGCTGTATGGCTCAAGCAGCTCTGAGCCTGCTTGAGCCATAGCTTAGGGACACAGAATTGGAAACCTGAAGGAGCTAGACCACCCAACCACCACAAATTATTCTGTAAGCCTCAGAGTAACTCAGGGGAATCCTTGAGAGTCTTGGTATTGGCCTCAGGATACACACCCAGAATTTACAACTACCAAACTCCTACCTCCCAGCCTGAGAAGCCCAAGACTCCAACACCCCAGAAGCTGATAACCACTCCAAAAATCCAGGACATAGGTGCTCACAATGGGGAAGAAGGAAACTGTAAAGGCTAGAACCGTCAAATCTTTTTTATAGTGAGCAAGAACAAACAAATTCAGAAGGCAACATGGACCCTATACTCACACTGGAGACCACAGAAGGAAATGCAAATTGGTCTCAAGCCCAGAGAGCTTTCTTGGAGGACCTCAAAAGAGATTTCAAAAATGAAATAAGAGAGGTAGTGACCAAATTGGAAAAAAAAATTTCACTGAAGAAATCAAATCTTTGAAAAGCAAAATTGGAGAACAAGGACGGGAGGTCCAAAATCTAACCAGAGAAAATACCTCCTTAAAATTGAAAAATGAACATAAGGATAAGGAACTCCAGAGTTAGGGTATAGCAAAGCATGAGTGTTGATGAAGAAAGATGGAATGAACTAAAAAGCAAAGGAACAGTGTAGAAGCAAACAAGTTCACTAAGGTGTTGAAAGTGGAAGGTAGATTATAGTTCTTGAATCAGCGATAATCAGGGAAAGCCTTGAAGGCTAGAGGCAGCTCGGTGGTACCTTGGATAGAACACTGGGTCTGGAGTCAGGAAGACCTACGTTCAAAACCAGCCTCAAATAGGTGTGAGACCCTAGGGAAGTCACCCAACCTCCATCTGTCTCATTTTCCTCACTTGTAAAATGGATGTAATAACATCACCTACCTTACAGGGTAATTGTTGAAAATCAAATGAGACAGCATTTTGTAAAGTGCTTGGCACTGTGTCTAGCTTGTAGCAGGCATTATATAAATGCTTATTCTCTTCCATTCCCCCTGAGAGGTGTTTGAGGTGAACACAAGGAATAGGTTCAGGAAAAATAAAGCATAGAGATGAAATCACTGGACACCCTTAGCAAATTAAGACATTACCGATTTCTTGGTCATGAAAGTAGAACACCTAGGGGTGAAAGATGTGTTCCACCAGGTTTGTCTTGAGGGAAGGGCTTTGTAAACCTTAAAGAAGTATATAACTATAACCACTTATTCATGGTATGTGGGGTGGGGTGGAATGGATAGAAACTTAATTCAAAGACCAGAAGACCTGAGTTTGAGTTCTGACTCTGATCCATCCTAACTCTGTGACCCTCAACTAATTACTTAACCCTTTGGTGCCCTAAATAACTCTCTAAGACTCTAAGTTATTGCTAAAAAATAATTTCTTCACAGATTACTCCTTATACCACTGGGATCACTGCTCCAATCGTATCTTATTGTTCCTAAGGAGAAAGTATGAAAGGACCTCCCACGTGATGGCACCAATTTCTTTTTCAAAGGGGCCTTCCATGTCTGGAATGGATGGGAGTTAGTACTAAGTAAATTCTTTTCCAGTTGGAAGGTACTCTTTAGTGGAATGTGTCAAGGGAGCAGTATTGGTAACTACAACTTTTTATTATTTATATGGCCAATCTGGGAGTTGGTGCTGAAACCAAGATTTCCAAGGTTGCAAATAATACGATACTTGCCCAAGAGACTCAGCAGGCACAGCAAACTCCAGCTAGAGCTGCAGAAGTTATTTCCTTTAAGTGGTTCATCATTAGTGAGTCATAAAAATAAAACTCTACAGCCCTCTCCAATCCAAGTACTGAATGATGAGCTGAATCCCAGGGCTCCTTGTTTCTCTGTATAAAATTTTATGTGGTTTGGGAGCAAGATGAAGTCAGATCTGCCACTAATTCCCTCTGTGACCTTAGGCAAGCCACTTGGGCTCTTGGTACCTCAGTTTCCCTCAAGTATAAGACGAGAGAGTTGGTCTAGAGGAACTCAGAGGTCACTCCCAATTCTAAAACATTATGTCTCAGTTAAAGGGAGTTGGGTCAAGTGAGATTATAGACCAACGTTTATAGGTAAAGGAGAAGGAAGAGAGAAAGGGGAGGAGAAAGTAGAGGGTAAAAAGGAAAAGAAAGAGGAGGAAGAGAGAAAAGAAGAGGAGAGAAAAGAGGAAAGAAAAGGAAGAAGAGGAGGAGAAAGAGGAGAGGGAGGAGAAGGAAACGGAGTGGGGGAGGGGGAAGAGAAATAGCAGCAATGGTGGAGTGCGGCCATGAGCTTGTCCAAACTACAGGGGTCTTATATCATTCCTAAATCAAATAGAAACGGCATTTGCTGGTTGCTGATGAAAAACTCCACTCAATAAATAGATGGTCAATTGCTTAGGGAAAACGGAAGCAGAAGACTGGACAGGGATGGGGGCCCAGAACAAGTTGTAAAGACTCTTGGACACACCCTGCCTAGACCTTTTGCCACGCCTGGGTATTTGAGCAAGTCAAGGGATTCACACAGTTCTATAGGGGTAAGTCTCTGTTCCAAGTTAAGAGAGTACCTGCCTGAATGGCTAAGCGCTTTTCACTTCTCCTGTCTTTCCCCTGGGGCTCCACTCTATCTGATGTAATTTAAATGGTGGAATTCCTATCAAGATATGTCTAAGCTCTTTGAAAAGGAAAACTGCAAGCCCCCACATTCTTCCTTTATCTCCATGTTTCCTGTAGCTATTTTTGCTTTGTGCTTAATGTATAGCATTCATTAGCCTCACATATAGTCAGCCCATAGGTCCAGAGTAGAAATGAGTGAGGGGATTGCACCATTACTACCCTATGATACACCTTGTCCCTGTCATTGCTCTTATGGGTTCTTCCACAGTCACTAGACAAAGGAACGCAGGGCCGTCTTCCCAATACGGAGGAAACTTTCCTAGATAAACAGGATTCTAACAGGACCTGAAAGTAAAGAAACACAAACGTGACATTTTTTTTAAGTTGGGAATGTGGGGAGAAAAATTAAAATAAAGAATAGGAATGTGAAATAGAGAAAAGAAAGAAGAACAGTAAGGCAAGAAATAAAACAAAGCAAAACAACTTTTCTAAAATGATAAATATAGAAAAATAAATCTGAATGGAAAATGTTAGAGGAAAAAATAAATACATTATCACCAGCACTCATAAGAACTAATCTAGAATTTCACAAAACAAAACATTATATATGATAAATACTCCAAGAAGGAAAAGTGGACTTGGTGTGGGTCATTTGTAATAAGAGACTCCTCATCAGTCAATCAATCCATCCAAGCCTTTATTAAGTACCTATTAAGAACTATGTGGTGGAGCCTGTGCCAGAAATTGGTATCACTTATGCAGCCGTCTCTGGGGGAACAGCATTCTCAGCTACAAGTAGGGTTTCTGAGGGAACAACTACCCTGGGATAAAGGTATTCTGGGAGTCCATGCTCTCAAAACCATAGCTTTTGAGCCCCCATCAATGCATTCCCCTTCCAATTGTCACAAAGGACACAAAATTACGATCATAGCATCATAGATTTAAAAACGGAAGAGACATTAGAGATCAAATCTAACACCCTCAACTTATATATGAAACAACTGAGCCCAAGAGGTTAAATAGTTTATTATTATTATTATTAATATTTAACTTGCCCAAATAGTTATTAAGTGTCAGATGCAGGATCTGGTCCCATGTCTTCCTGATTCCAAATTCAGCACAGCTACACCATGTTGAAACAGCAAACATCACTTCTTTTGTGAGTCTGGTGTGCGCTCCCTCACAAATACACGCAGCATCAGGGGAGAAGGCGAACACACACAGAAGTCACAGGTAAAGAGGCACACATATCACCATGTAACCAGGGCACACTAGAGAGGGGTAACTCACCCGAGCCTCTTGTGCTGCTAAAGATGTCTTATGGTGTTCCAGCTGACCGTGGTCTCAAAGCTTCCTTTGAAAGCTTCCAGCTTCTCCTCCACCAGAAGGATGCCAGAGGCGGGACTTACCATCTTATTCCTCTACTCAATAAAGTCTAATGACCACCTATCACCTCCATGCTCAAATACAAAATAAATATAAAATACTCTGCTTGGCATTCAAAGCCCTTTATAACCTCTACACACACACACACACACACACACACACACACACACACACTTTTCCAGTCTTCTTACATCTCACACTCCTCCCTACCCATATTCTGTGATCCACTAACTGTTTTGTTTTTTTAGTAACACGTCCTTTTCCTTGGCTTTAGGCATTGTCTCTGACTGGCCCCCATGCCTGGAATTCTCTCCTCATTTCTGCATTCTGGCGGTCTTGGTCCCTTTCAATCCCAGCTAAAACTTCCCCTTCTACAGGAAGTCTTTCCCTGTACCCCTTAATTCCAGCGCCTCCTCCTTGCTGATTACCTCCAATTCCCCGTGCATGTAGCTCATCTGTGTGCAGTGCTGGCTTATTGCGTCCCCCATCACACTGCACACTCCTTAAGAGCACAGACGGTTTTTTGCTGTTCTTTATATCCCCAGCTCTTAGTACCTGCACACAGCAGGCACTTGATAAATGTCTATTGACTGAATGATTCGGCATTCCTCTAGGTTCTGCTGGATACTTCTCTGCTAAAATCCTTGACCAGAGTATAAGTGAATTAAGGAAAAAATATTTATTAAATCCTATGTATTAAGTTCCTGTGCTAAGTCTTGAGGACACAGATAGAAAAATACAGCCCTTGTACTCGTTTCACTGCTGGGAGGGGCCAGGGCAGAGGGGTACCTCTCAGTTCATGAAAGGGTTCCCCAGGACACTGAGGAGCACTCTGGTTTGCAGTCATGGGAGGGCTAAGGAACAGAGGTTACCTGAATTAGTTTAGCCATGATTGTCACTGCTATCTATGTATAATCAGAGAGGGCATAGTGAAAACAGAGGAGATTTTGGAAAGAATCAAAGATAGGCCTACCTTTGTTCCAAGACACCCCTTGGCCTAAATCAATGCATTCTCACTGACTGCCCCTCCATATCTGGAATGCAGGAGAGAGACGTCCATATCTTCACCTCCTGGCTTATTTAAAGTCCAGTTAAAACTCCACCTTCTGCAAGAAACCTTTCCCGAACCCCTTTAGTGCTCGTGTTTTCCCTCCGTTAACCATTTCTAATCTACACTATGTCTAAATTGTTAGGAGTTATCTTCCTAGTATCTCACTTGTTGGACTGTGGGTACCTTGAGAATAGTGACCACCTTTTACTTTTCCTTGTTTCAGTGTCTGGCACACAGTAGACACTGAATAAATGCGTATTGGGGAACTGAGATAAAACAAATAAAAGAAGTCAGCAGGAAGACAGGTGTCAAGACCAAGGCGTGCTTAGGGCATATCATAGGGCTTCATAGAGTAGGGACTCCAGAGGTGACCTTCTCACTGCCTTTGAAAAAGTGGGGATGCAATGGGGATCCTGGATTCCCTTTGGGAGAAGTGGGGTTAGGGAGACAGAGGAAGGAGACAATTACAAGACAGAGAAGAGGGTGGGAGTGAGCATTCGAGCAGCAGCTCTGGCGTGAGGCTCTCCCGGCACCGGAGATGGGCTATGAGCATGTTGCTATCCCCTGTTAGTCAAGGCTTTCAGAAAAATAAGGTGCCCTTGCAACAGGACCAGTAACACCTCCACAACTTTATTTCCTAGATATCTTTGCCCAAAGGCTTCCAAAGGCAGATTCTTAGCCCCACGTACTAAACCCTGCAGAAAAAAAGAACAGATTATCTATATTTTAAGTATTGCCCAAAAAAATAGCCTTTTTCCCTTCTTTACAATCCTTCCTTCTATAGAGGTAGATGCTCTTGGTTAGAGATCTCAACCATATGTGGAGGAACCAAAATCATTCCTAAATTTGTACCTCTGCTAGCCAAGTCATGATCCAAATCAATACTCACTTCCCCAATAACTGCAGAAGAACTCTATTTTTCTGGGTTCCCTAATTTTTTTTAACTTCTGGATTTCTCCCACTTCTCCATGCAAATAAATAGACGGGAAAAAAGATATACAAGCAATCTACACCCAGGAGATAAAGTCATCTTCTCTGTTAAATGCTCAGTAAATGCCTGACTTTTCCATATGCAAATATCACTTAATATTCAATGTTACTTAAGCTCTGAAAAGGGCTTTGCTTCATATCCTTAGACAAAAATAAAAAAGAAATTGTTCCTAATCTCAAGGAGATAATATTCTATCTGTATAAGGGGACAATAAAAATAACCAAAAAAATCCTATGAATAAATATGGAGGAAATTTAAATAAAATATATAATCAACAAAAATAGAATTATTTCACTGGAAAACAAAATGTAAAAGGGATAAAAAGAGGGAAATGATTCACTCAATAATGAAAAGCTCCATAGCTGCACAAGCAAATGTGATTGTACTAGAGGAGAGATCATTTTGGGGTCATTGGACACCCCCAAAAAAGGTAAAGAAATAGTTAGAATTCCATATTTCATAATATAAAAGAAGAAATTTCCCAGAATTGTAGGTATCAAGTCACAGACTCAGAGACCAATAGAATCTCTTCAATACCAACAAAAATAGATGTCTTATTCAATTCATCCAGATAGGTTTATGCCAAACTCTAAAACTACATTGATCAGGAGAGGATTTTTCAAACAAGTAATCATCACTTACCATGAATTTGAATTACAAAGAATTGTTAATTCAAGACAAGAAAAGTTAGAATGTGCTCAATTGGGGAGCCAAGATGGTAGAGTAAAAGCACAAATTTGGCATTGGCTCCCACTTCAACCATCTCCAATACCTGTAAAAAAAATGACTCTAAACAAATTTTAAAGGTACAGAACCCACAAGAGACAGAGAGAAACAAATCTCCTGCTGAAGGCAGCCTGGCAGGCATGCAGGCAGAGTCAATCACACTGAGCTGGGAGCCAATGTCCCAGGTTGAGGGTGGCCATGACCAGCACACAGACTGGCCAGAGCAGACTTCAGGAGAATAAATCACCAGCAGCTGTGGCAGCTTCCAGACTTCTCAACACATAAACACCAAAGACAAAGTAAAAAGTCAGTCAGGAACTCTGTTGTAAGGCTGAAGGAACAGCACAGTCTGGCCCCTGATCCCAGGGTGAGAAGTGGTAGGAGACACAGTGGTGCTGCATGGCTGCTTTCAGAGCTCCTGGACTGCAGATTGTAGGAGAGACCAAGCCACCATTCAGAGGGTAATCACTCTTGCTTTGACCTGCCTTGATCTAGATTGTGGTCTTGGGTGGTGGTCCTGGGGTGATTGACCAGTGAGCCAGAGCTTGTAGGGGCTGTAGAAAGGGTGCCCTCCTAATAGCTCTGGCAACTGCAAAAACCGTATGAATTTGGGACAAAGTTCTCTCCATTCTGTAAGCAGAGTTCTACCATGGCAAAGAGCTCAAAAGTCAAGTAACTGGCAAGATGAGGAAGTGCAATCAGATCATACAATAATTTTGGGGGCACAAAAAGGATCAAAGCATGGAACTGGAAGAGGACAATGAAGTCAGAACTCCTGCATCAAAAACTTCCAAGAAAAATATGAATTGGTCCCAGGTCATGGAGGAGCTCAGAGAGGACTTTGAAAATCAAGTAAGAGAGGTAGAGGAAAAACTGGGAAGAGGAATGAAAATGGTGCAAGAAAATCATGAAAAGTGAGTCAATAGCTTCCTAAAGGAGACCCCCAAAATTGAAGAAAATAACACCTTAAAAAGTAGACTAACTCAACTAGCAAAAGAGGTTCCAAAAGCCAATGAGAAGAATGACTTAAAAAGCCAAATTTGCCAGATGGAAAAAGAAACTTAAAAGCTCACTGAAGAGAATAATTCCTTCAGAATTAGATTGGAGCAAACAAAAGCTAATGACTTTATGAGACATCAAGATAATATAAAACAAATGAAAAAATAGAAGGCAATGTGAAACATCTCACTGGAAAAACCACTGACCCAGAAAACAGATGCAGGAGAGACAATTTAAAAATTATTTAACTACCTGAAAGCCATAATGAAAAAAAGAACCTAGAAATCATCCTTCAAGAAATCCTCCAGGAAAACTGCCCTGATATTCTAGAACTAGAAGGCAAAATAGAAATTGCAAGAATTCACCAATTGCCTCTTGAAAAAGATCCCAAAGAGAAAACTCCTAGGAATATCATAGTCAAATTCCAGAGCTCCCAGATCAAGAATAAAATATTATAAGCAGCCAGGAAGGAACAATTTTACTACTGTGGAAACACAATCAGGATAACACAAGATCTGGCAGCTTCTACATTAAGGGATCTAAGGGCTTGGAATATGATATTCTGGAGGTCAAAGGAGCTAGGATTAAAACCAAGAATCACTTACCCAGCAAAACTGAGTATAATGCTTCAAGGGAAAATATGGTCATTCAATGAAATAGAGGATTTTCAAGCATCCTTGAAGAAAAAAAAAATAGAACTGAATGGAAATTTGACTTTCAATAACAAGAAGCAAGAGAACCACGAGAAGGTAAACTGGAAAAAGAAATCATAAGGAACTTATTAAACTTGAATATTTACATTCCTACATGATAAAATAATCATTGTAATTAATGAGACTTTTCTCAATTTGAGGATAGCTGAAGGGAATATATGTATATATGTATACATACACATATATGTATGTATAGGAGGGCATATGTGTATATATGTATATGTGTATAAATAAATACACATATGTGTATATATATATGTGAGTTTGTCCATATGTGTGTACATGTATATATAGACAAAGGATGGGTTGAATATGAAGGGATGATATCTTAAAAATAAAATTAAGAGGTGAGAGAGGACTATATTGGGAGAAGGAGAAAGGGATAGATAGATTAGGGTGAATTATCTCATATAAAAAAGGCAAGAGAAAACTGTTACAATGGAAAGGAATAACAGGAAGGTGAAAGGGAATGGATTAACCTTGCTCTCATTGAATTTGGCTTAAGGAGGGAATAACATACACATTCAATTGGACGTATTACCCTATAGGAAAGGAGGGGGAAGGGGATAGGGGGAGTGAGAGAAGGGAGGGCAGATTGGGGGAGAGGATAGTTAGAAGCAAATACTTTTGAAAATGGACAGGGTCGAAGTAGAAAATAGAATAAGTGGGGGACAGGATAGGGTGGAGGGAAATATAGTTAGTCTTCCACAATATAACTACTATGGAAATGTTTTATGTAACTATACATGTACAACCTATGTTGAATTGCTTGTTTTCCCAGTGGGGATGGGTGAGGAGGGAAGAAGGGAAATAGGAACTCAAAGTTTCAAAAAGCAAAATGTTAATGCATGTTACATGCAACTGGAAAATAAGATATACAGGCACTGGGGTATAGAAATCCATTTTACCCTACTAGAAAGTTGGGGGGAGGAGATGGGGAAGGATATAAGAGAGAACAGACTGGGGGAAGGGTATTCAGTAGGCTTGCTCTTTTGGGGTAGGGGTAGGGGAGAGATGGGGAGAAAAATTCGTAACTCAAAATCTTGTGGAAATGAATGTTGAAAACTAAAAATTAACAAATTAATTTTAAAAATAAAAAATATGTTCAATTGAAAATAACAGAAAAACTAATATTCATCTCAAGGTCTTCTACCCATCTACACTCAGAACAATACTTGTAGAAAGAAAATGCAAATGTGAGATTTCACAACTCTTCCAAATCATTTCCATGGGAGAAAGCAAGGCGCTTTAGTGCTATAATAATCATCCTGGAAACAAAACCTTTACACAGAAAAGAAGCCAGGTCTGGTTAAGACGCAGGATGGGTCAAGACTCTGACCACTCCAATCTGCCTTTCCCACACCCATTATTTTTCTAAATAGCCGGGATGACTCTGTCGTGACTCCTGCTTGGGGAAGTGATTAAGTCAACTTCAACTGGCTACTAGAAACGCTCTTTAAATTCTTTGTGTAAGCATTTACTTCCTGGACATCAGTAAACACTATAAATCAAGGCTTAATTTATTATTTCGTTGATGTGTAGTCTTAAGTAAATAATGGAGAAAATGTTATAATACAGATTAAACTTTTAAAAGTATCTTTTGTTAATTTT
Source organism: Pseudocheirus occidentalis (assembly GCA_028646575.1). NCBI lineage: Eukaryota > Metazoa > Chordata > Mammalia > Diprotodontia > Pseudocheiridae > Pseudocheirus > Pseudocheirus occidentalis. Next base: position 820,032 of record CM053595.1, on the reverse strand, counting down.
TTAATGTAAATGTTAAACATTTTTCCACCATGCCCTTGTATCTACTCAATAAACTCTAGTGGCTCCCTAGAAACAAATAGAAAATGAACCAAAAAACAAAACAAAAATAGTAATATTATTGATTAAAATAGCTAACATTTATACAGCATTTGCTGTGTGCCAGGGCATCGTGCTAAGTGCTTCACAATTATTACCTCATCTGATCCTTACAAGCCTGGGAGACAGGTGTTATTATTATCTCCATTTTACAGATGAGGAAACTAAAGTCAGGACAGATTAAGTGACTTGCCCAGGGTCACATAGCTAGTATCTGAGGCTGGATTTGAATTCAGGTCTTCCTGATTTCAGGCCCTATCCAGTGCTCTGTCCAGTGTGCCATATAGCTCTTATGCATTAATGGCATAAATGATTGTAAAAAAAAATCTAGGATTAAGAAATATACATGTGTGTATACATATATGTGTGTATATATACATATATATGTATGTATACATATATGTGTTTGTATACCTGTGTGTATATATGTGTGTATATAGGTGTATGTATATACCTTTGTGCAAGTGTGTATCTGGCTATTTTCTCAAGGTATGAAGGAAGAGACTAAAGTAGGGCATCGGAATGATAGAATGGTTCTTGTGATTGTATACTGGCCATTGGAATTATAATAAACAAACAGAGAGGTCCCCATGGTTCCAACTAAATTCACAGAAACACAGTAAACTTGATTGTATTCAGGATCACAAATAAATTCTGGGGAGAGAGTGAGGAACACATGAATAGGGGTGTACATGTAGCACAACATCCCTTCTAAGAGACATACTCACTAAAAACTAATATTAAAGAGTATTATACGGAGACCTTGCAAAGAGCATGGGCAGAGCTGGCCTTAAAGTCAGAAAGGCTTGAGTATGAGTCTCAGTCTTTGCTGTGTAACCTGGAAGGGTCGCTCTCGGTGTTCCAGGAAACTCCATAAGATCTGAAATTGCAGAGAAGGCACCAACCAGCATCCGTAGAGGGAATTTCTGCCCCTGGGAGTTCCCTCTACCAATTGAAACACCAATCCAGTCTCTAACCCCATGACAACTGAAAGTCCAAGTCTAAAGTCCCGTGCTAACTTAGAAAATAAAGTCACAGAAGAGAAGAGCTGAACGACCCCTCAGAGGCTACCTAATCCAACCCATACCTAAACAGGAAGCCTCCCAGCTCATATGTGCAATGATCCAACAAGTGATCAGCCAGCTTCTGCTTGCGAGCATCCAATGAGGAAAAGTCCATTGCCTTGTAAGCTTGTAAGGCAGATCTAGTTGTTCAGGACCTCCTCACATTATACCTAAATTCACTTCTTTGTACCTTCTACCTTGTCTAGAGCCGAGCAGAGGAGAGCCAGGGGTGCAATGGATAGAGACCTGCACTGCCCTCAGGAAAACAGGAATCTAAGCTTGGCCTTGGGTACTTAGCTGTGCAACCTTGGACAAGTCCCTTAACTTCTATTTTCCTCAGTTTTCTCAGCTGTAAAATGGGAGCAGCAGCCAATTGAAAGTGTTGTTGTGAGAATCAAGTGAGAGAATATTTATAAAACAGCTCTCAGCACAATCCTGGCGCCAAGTAGGTGCTAGATAATGGTTCATTTGCTCTTTTCTTCCTCTCTCTTCCCATAAAAGCCCTTCAGATGCCCGAAGGTAGCCGCCGGGTCCTGCCCTAAGTGAGCCTTCTAGTCTTCAAACTAAGCATTGCCAAAGTCTTCAAGATTCAGTTCAAGCACCTCTTTCTACATGACTGAGGCCTCACCTGGTTCCCTCAAATACTAGTTTGATTTCTCCACTTCTCCACCCCTCCACCTCCCACCCCAAAGTTGACTTGTACCAGCTCTGTGCTTTTGCATGTATGTGAGAGAAGCAGATGTGATCTGCACCCACATCTCATCACAGGATGAATGGTAAAGTCTCCATTAAGAATTTCCTAAGGTTTTGGGGGTGGAGCCAAGATGGCAGCCCTAGACTACCACCCTAAACACCCAGAAAATATGAGTCCAGATAAAGTCTAGGACTCTCAGACTCACACAAAAATACAGAGAACCCACCTCTCACTGAAGGCAGCTCGGCAGCAGGGGCTCATCAAGGCAGCCGGGAGCGGAGACTGAAACAGCCTGAAGCCGAGACCGCAGCCAGGCCCCGGCGGTGGGAGCTGGGCTGAGCTGAGCCGAGCTGGCACTGGAGCCAGTCTTCAGGAGAGATCTACAGCCTCCAGCACCTCCACATCTGCCAAGGAGTGAGGAACGAGATGGGAGAGGGGCAGCTCGCACCACAGCCGAGCAGAGACCCAGCCAGCCCAAAACCGCAGCCATGGCCAGGCAAGGCCCTGGGGCGGCCTGGAGGAGTGAGCCTCCCAAATCTCTACTTTAAAGAAAATCTAAAGCACCTGCCTAAGGGAATCTTCAAATCCTCAGAGACCCATTAGTGAAAGTGAAACTTTGAAAATTAATTTGGGGTTGGTAAAGCAGTTCGGCCAATCTGCCCCAGGGGCAAGGAAGCAGTGGGGGAAGGGAACTGCTGGAACCAGCGGAGGCCCCCACCAGGCCCCTTCAGAGCCCCTTGCCTGCAGACTCCACAGGGGGTCTGAATCGATTGATCAGGGCCAAGTGCTCTTGTGTTGAGTGGCCTGGATCTGGATCATGGTCTTGGGTGGTAGTACTGGGGTGCACTTTCAGCAAGCCAAAGCTGGGGGGTCTTGCAACACCCCCCTAATACCTCCAGCAGCTGGGAAAATCCCAGCGATTTGGAACAGAGCTTCCCCCCTTGGAAGCAGAGTTTCACAGACCAAAAAAAAAACCAACCAATTAATTGATTGGCCAACATGAGGAAGAGGAAGCAAAATAAAAACACCAGTAAAACTCTAGAATCCTTTTTATGGAT
>CM053595.1:787808-816620 GCA_028646575.1 Pseudocheirus occidentalis | reverse complement strand
CCCCAACATGATCAAAGAAAGAAGAAAAGGGTCTGCATGTTAAAAAATACTTGCATATCTTGTCATAGTAGCCCCAAACTGGAAACTAAGGAGGTACCTCTAAATTGGGGGACAACTAAGTGAATTATTGTATATATTATTGCACCATAAGAAATAACAAATTTGACAGTTTCATAAGAAACTGGGAAGACCTTTATGAAATGGTATAGAGTGAAGTAAGCAGCTAAGAGAATTATTTTTATCAGGACATCAACATTATAAAGGCAAAAAAGAAACTTTGAAAGACTATAGAAATATGATCCCTTCAATGACTGAAGGTGAAAAATGGTACCCAGCTCATGACAATAGAAGATGTGCTTAACATGCAAAATGAGGAATCCATATTTGGACATGACCAGTATAGTAATTTTGTTTGCATAGTTGTAAAGAGAGTTTTCTTTTTTTTATAATTCAATTGTAGGGGTTGGCTAAATAGGAAAGAAATAACGAATGGCTACAAAAATCAATCAACAAACAATATTAAGTGCAACTTTACTTTTTTTTGACTCTCTACCACTATCCTCAACCCCCTAAACCAAGGAGCCAAGTTCTAGTTAGGTCATACATCAAGTCTTGCATCAAGATATCAAGAGTAGGCATGTTGTAGGAATTAAATCTTTAGCTACATAGGATTTTCTTCACAATATCTGTATCCTTTGTTCAAGAGAGCCCACTACTAGGTATATACCCAAAGGAGGTAGATTAAAAAAAAAAGAAAATCTCCGTATATTAAAAGATATTTTTAGCAGCATTTTTTGTGGTAATAAAAAGTTGAAAACAATGTAGAATTCACCAATTGGGAAATGGTTCATCAAAACATGGTACCTAAATGTGATGGAATATGAAAGTGCTATAACAAATGATAAATTCAGATAAGCATGGACTTACATGAGTGGATACAAAGTGAAGTAAGAAGAGCCATTAAAAAACCACGTACCATGACTATAAAATGGAAGTAGGAAAAACCCACAAAACAATGATGGACAAGCTTGTCACCAAAAAGAGATTGACAAGATACTTTCCTCCAGAGTTCTTGTTGTTGTTGTTTTGCGGTGTTTTTGGTTTTTTGTTGTTGTTGTTTTTTTCAGAGGTGGGTTCTTGCGTTTGAAAATTACGTCTAATGTCAGTTAATAGGTTTTCCTGAAATTGTTTTCTCTTTCTTTTTTCTTCCTAAAAATGATTTGTTCTAAGGCTTGGATCTCTGGGATATAGACTGGGAGAAGGAAATGTAGGTCATTTAAAAACAACAGGTCTCAATAAAAATTCATTCAAAACAAAAGCAACCCAGATATATTTTGAGCATAGGACTGTAGTTCTTGATAAAGCCAAGGATACCAACTGGTGAAGTGAAAACTTTCTATTCAACAAAAGCTACTGATAAAAGTGGAAAATAGTCTGATGGAAATTAGGTTTGGCCCAGCATTTGTACCATATACTTCAATAATCTCCAAATGGATATACAATCTAAATATAAGAGATCGTATTAGAAAAAAAATATTTAGAGGAAAGGGAGGAAATGCACTACTATGGCTACAGGGAGAATTCTTAACTAATTGAGGGATAGAAAGGGTCGTAGAAGAAAAAATGGATAGTTTTAATTACATGTAATTAAAAACTATTGCATAAAACAATGCTGTGAGTATAAAGAAACCTAACTGGAAAGCAATTATTTCAGCAAATTTCTCTGATAAATTTCTCTGCTTATCACAATGCCTGGCGCTGTATAAGGAACAAATAATAGCAAGAAAAAAATGGTTGTTAACTGACTGATTATTGAGTGATAAAGTTCTGATATCTAAGATCCATAGGGAATTAATACAAATATACAAGAATAAAACTCCTTCCCCAATAGATTCCTGACCAAAGTGTATGCAATTGTTAAATGAAAAATGTGAAGTGTCAACAACTGTGATAAAACTATGATTTCACACATGTGCCAGCACACACACACTCACATATACACTAACACACACACACACATACACACGTACACAGTCATGTACACACTCACACACTCACTCTCTCACACATACACACACACACACACACACCTTTTCCCCACAACAAGAATGATTTTTCCCTAAATATTTTTAGCAAAGTTGTAACTGGGATCTGATTAGCCCCTCCCTCCCTTGAAACAGCTTCCTGTTCAACCAAAAGGGTGTGCATTCTCATGGTGTTTCATGGAGAGGAGAGAATCTCAAATAAAGAAGGAAGCTGTGTCCTGCCAACAGAAGAACAAGGAAATCATCCCAAAGAGACTCAAAAGCCCTGAGCTATCCCACAACTGCACCATAGGAAGATTTGCAAACAGCATGCCTGAATAACTCAGGTTTATCCAGGAGAAACCAGCTATTGGCAACAGAAAGCCACAGCCCTGAAATGAACCTTGAGGGTACACAGGGAGACGTGTGGATATACAGATCATCATCCTTCCTTCGTGAAATGGATTTGGGACTTTGAGAGCAGCAGATTTAGTCACAGAGACATTTATAAGGTTTAAGGGAGTTGAGGAAGGATGTGGCAAAGGAGTCCTAAGAAGTCCATGGCACTGCCCTGGGACCTCCCAGTTGATGCTGAATCCTTATCATTTTTCCTAGAAGCCAGGGTTGTGGGAATTTTAGTCATGATTCTTCCTTGTGTGCTTTGGATTTCCTGCTGTGGAAAATAAAACACTCCTACTCACAGGTCACTGTCCTTTCTGAGAGGAAATCTGTGTTCCTGGGAGAAAACATTTGCAATGATATGTGAGCATCCCAAATGTAGCACTCACTTTTGTGTTAAGCCAACTTATCTTCTGCTGCTGATTATAAAAGACAAAGCCTTGAATTAAAAACCAAGAAAGCTGGGTTCTTGACCCACTTCTGCACCTGGGTAATGGTCTGTCCTTGGCAAGTTATGCAAATTCTCTCTGCCTCAGTTTCCCCTTGTAAGACAAATAAACACAGAACAGAGGGCCGCCAGCACAGGTTCACTAGATCTGGTCAGACAGGAAAGACACTAAGAAGGGGTTAATAATCTTACTTTATTCTAGTCTAGTTTTCTCAGAAGAAGATTGCCAGTAATGAGAACAAAAACTCTTACAGCATTCCCTAAACACCCTTCTTGCAGGGGCTGGGTGAGAAGGGGAGGCAACTACTCCAATATCTTGTTGGAGTCAGTCGAGACAGGCACAGCGTGTGCATTCCCTAAATCCCCTCAAGCCTCAATGGGGGCCAGTTGAGACAAACACACATTCCCCAAGCCTTGATAGGGGCTGATCGAGGCACACACAGCTTCTGTGCACTCAACCCTAAGGTTCCCCCTAAGTCTCAGTGGGGGCCAGTTGAGGCACACACAGCAATCATGCATTCAACCCTAAGGTTCCCCTTTCACTGACCAATGGACACATGTTTTAGAGGGGCAACAGATGAAGAAGACATATTGCCAGCAATAGCCTCACAGGTTTACTTCACCCTGTCCCTGGATCTCACGGCCAGTCACAGCGGATGGGAGAGTTTCTATTATTTGTCATTATATAATGCTTCACAAGCGTGGTAGAGATGTTCTGAACCATAGTTATGGGAACTCATATCTAATACCTGGGAATAAGAGAGTGTTATGGCTGTGGATCTGGGGAAACTGAATTCTAAGAAATAATAACACAAATTCACTTCACACACACTAAACCCACCTTACACTAAAATTCACCTTACACCCGTGTGTAAAACAGGGATAATGACAGACATTCTAAGCGGTCTACAAACCTTAAAGCACTATGATATGATGGTAAAAGAGATAATAGTAACAAGTCATGGCTACTTTATCTCTCTAGGACACAGTTTATGCACCTGAAGGTAAAAAAAGGAAATAAATTTTTTTGTTCTACCTACTTCAAGAGGCTGTTGTGAATATCAAAGGAGAGAAATGGTGTAAAAGCGTCTCCTGAATGGAAAAATCACTTTGTAATCAGTAAAGGGCCTTGCAAACTTTAAATACCGCAGTGTGTAAGCTGTAAAGCACAAGCAAATGAAAGGGATTTCTATTAAAACAATTGGTAGCAACGAGCAGCATCAGCCATCCCTCTCCATGGCAGAGAATGGGAAAGAACAAGGCACTTTTCAGGACTGTGTTTGTATCTGAGGTAATTTCTTTCAGCTGAAATACAAATAAAGACGGAGCTGGAAAGGAGTGGAAAGTCTGAGCCAGTCAGAGGCTTCAATTTAAAAAAAAACCCTCTCAAATGAAGACAGGAGGAGGGGAGTTGGAAAGTGAACTTGCTGGTCTTTAAGATTCTGCTGCCTTTCTTCAGAACAATACCAACTCCAGGGTATTGCCTGACATCCCTTTAACAGGGGATACAACCCTTTACTCCAGTCCTAGAGATATGGTTTAGGATAATCCCACTGGAGCTAGAACAAGGTGATTAACATTCACAGCAAGCTGTACAGAATAGCTATCAGAGCCTTCACTGGAGAGCAGGCTTTTCTCCCCCCCAAGCTTCTTAGGACCCTAAGGGTCAAAAGAAATGGGGGAAAGGCAAAGAAAATGGGACATTGCAGGATTTAAAAGTTAGCTTTACTGACTTCATAATTTCCTCCTACTAGATGGAAGCTGGATTGTCCAAGTTTAAGAAGGAAGGCAAGGAAATGGAGGTAGCAGGTATAGTTAGTCTGACACTAACGGGCGCATGAAAAATGATTTAGTCATTGATGGGGCATTGAGATGAAGGGAAGAGGGGGTTTTGGTTGGGTTTTTTTCCTAAGCCTGTGAAGACCTAGATCTGGTTAAAGTCTAAAATTTTTGAATGAGCAAGAAAAGTATAAGGTGGCAAAGGGAGGTATGGGACCAGTCATGGAAATAGAAAACCACAGAGTTTTAGACTGGAGAATTAGCAATGGGTGCTGGGTGGAGAACCAGTACTTAAGGAGCTCCAGCTATAACCAGTAAGGAAATGGCAGAAATTCAAGACAGCTTCACACTGCCTTCCATGCTGGTTCACACAGTGCTCAGAAGAAGCAATACAAGGACACTCTCAAAGTCTCTCTTAAGAACTTTGGAATTGTGCGATCATGTGATATGGGAGCCCAGGACCACCTGGCATGGTGTGCCTACATCAAAGAAAGTATTGTGCTCCATGAGCAAAACAGAAGTGAAATAGTTCAAATGCAGGATGCACAGGTTTAGATGATCCACCCCAAATATTCATATGGACTACTTTTGCCCGAGCTGTGATGGAATATTCCAAGTTGGCATTGGCCTGATCAGCTACAGTCTGACACAGTGAAACTTGACTTTAGCATAGTGATGTCATTTTGGTCCTCTTTAAGAACGAAGGCCAACAATCAACCAACCCCCATCAGGTATCAGGTCCATCCTTCAAAGGAATGAATCCCAATACAGGGTGTGAAAAAACAAGGAAATGGTTGGTAGGCAGGAGGCACCAACAGCTCAGCTGTGGTCTAGGCTTTTCACTTCGCATTGTGCTAGGTGATACCGATCTTCTGAACCTCTGGGGATGTCATTCAGTGCAGGAAGATGTCAGTGGTGACTGTTTTATATGGTCCAGTGTTGGGCTGCATTGTTTAAGAGCCAAAGAAGAAAATACATTTAAAAGGGAGAGGATGGTTCAGAAGGAGCTCACCTCAAATGCTGCCTCCCACCTGAGGTCTCTACGGATCCCCTTCCCCAGCTAGCTGGGGCCTTCCCTGCCCCACCTCCTCATCGCTATCGATTTCATATAAATTTTGCATACACATATATACATACTGTCCTGCTTGATAGAATATAAGCTCTTTGAGAGGAAGGACTAGTTCTGTGTCTCTTCTGTATGCCCAGGACCTGGCATAGTTCCTGACATGAAGCAGTCCTTTAATAAATGTTTGTTGTTTGATTTATGGAATATTCAATCAACACCCCCTACCATAGGGTAAGATTGCTTGGGAATGTGAATGTTCCTGACAGCCTGGGGGACACTTACAGTCACCTGGTCCAACTTCAGATGTTCAAATGTGAGAACTGACTCTCTATAGCCCCCAGTAAATGAAGATCCAAGTACTCCAGGAGATAGAAAAGGAGGAGATCAGAAGCAAAGACAATGGAATTAGATATAAAGGTATGGAAGGTGTTGGACCTGAGTACTTTCCATGGAACTGTACATAAGTCCTGGTCCCTTTTGGTTAGACATATGCTTTGACTTCTTGCTAAAAATATGAAGAAGTGGCTGCTAGTTAGGATTCACATGTCCGCATGACTATGAATAGTGTCAAATATGGTTGGGAACAAGCCAGGAAGAGCTTATCCCTTAGTACACTGTAAAAGACCAAAAAAAAATCTGTTTCCTTCCCTTTGGGACCCTGAACAACCCTATACATACAACCCATTGCTTTGGACTTTCCACCAGAGGCATGGGATTTTTCTCATTTCTCCTTTAACCTCCAGCAGCCATGGTATCCCAAAGCTCAAGTTCATAGCACTGGTCATCAACATATACTTTCCTAGGTTAGCCTGAGATTGGAGCTTACATCCCTGGCTGTGTCTGCTATTATATATTTCTTTTGCTCTTTTGGTCATAGATCAGCAGTCTTGATAAGTGAACATTTCCTTTGGCATTGTTTTTAATTTGAAAGTCAAGGAGTGACTGAGCTGGGTGCAGTTTGACCTATAAGAGGTGGTTTCCACAAAAACCTTCTCAGAAAAGAAGCTGACCACAGCCAAGAGGACACTACAGCTGAAGGATTAAGAAAGCCCAGTCCACAAGCTGGCCAAAAGACCTGCACCTGTGAGTTGCTTAGACAGTCCAGATCCAAGGTAAATGTGAAATATCTGTGGAGAAGTAGAACAAAGTTGTCATCAATTCCTGAGAAAAGCCAAATAGATGAGGCATTATTACTTTATGTCATAAGTATCTGTCAATGTGTGCGTATGAAACTTGGGGTTTAAATATTCTTTTGTAGAAGAAGAAATAAATAGCTACCCTATGCAAGATATTTATTTTAACCAATGGATACCTTTTCTAGAAGGGATATTATTGATCATTTTAAGGGATACTTTAGACATGGATCATATCTAAGCTTTAAAGAGATTTCCCAGAACTCTGGGATGGAGACAGTAAGAAAGGAGTATGTGGGGGAAATAGTGTAAGATATTGTCTGTGCCTAATTTCTGCCACACTACTTCCCAGGCTTCCCAACAATGTTCATCAAATAATGAATTCTTATCCCAAAATCTAAAGTCTTTACATTTATTAAATATAAAGTTACTATATTTATTTGCTGCTTTTCAAAAAGTCTGATCTTTTCTTTTGGGGATCAGGGTCTGGGATTTAATCAGTTCTATTTGAAGTCAGAACAGGAGTCCTTTGTGGGACAGGGTACACCTTGACCATGAGTAATCAAAGAAAGATCTATTCGGAAACTTCTGTGAAGAATAAAAGGACATATGGAGGAAAAGAGCATATGGTGGTTGAGGAGAAGGTCATCGTGGAACTAACACCTGGCAACCTGCCTCTTCTTAGGTATCAGCCATCAGCTATAATTGAAAAGAAAAGGAAATTTCCTACTAGATACAGTCAATAGATGCCCAAAGTATCCAGTGTACCAGTGATTTGGATAAAAGGATTAGTATTAGAAAGTACACGTTGTGGGTGCCCTGTGTAGTTTTGTTCCTAAGACAGACACGTTGACACAGATAAACAAAGAACATAAGGGACTGAAAAACAAAATCGACCCACACAATATGGGGGCTTGGTCAAATGTAAAAATCCAGGCAATGCCAAATACTTTTTGTTTCTTTTTTTCTTTTAACATTCCATGTTCTGCTATTATTTTTAAGGTCACGTTGAATCTGCTCAAGAATAACATTTTCCTGGCAGTGCTAAAATTGATAGGAATAAAATGAAAATGAGACATTTCCTTTCCTCTGGAACAAGAGGAAGGAATGATTGAAATTTGAAGTTTGTATAGGAAAAAAATGCATGTAGTTGGAAATAAGGACTTTTGCCCTGTTATTGCTTGTGGCATTCCAGTTCAGAGCTTCTCAAACCCCAGAAATGTCTCCTGATCAAAAGCTACAAGTTATAGAAATGAATGCAAGTTCTAGTTACTGATGACCTTGCTGCTTTAAGGAGTAACAAAAGATGAGGGTGAGAATTTACCTACCTACTGTCCCTGGGCAGGGACAGTTAGTGAAAGCAGAAGCTCTAGTCTCCATCTGTTATCCTTGGTCATACAGAACAGGAAACTTGAAATCAGAAGACCTGGATAATATTTTTCTGCCTTCACAGTGATTAATCATGACCCTGGACCAGTCACTCTACCTATCCTCAGAGCCTTAGCTTTCCCACCTTCAAATGTACATAATATTTCACAGAGCCATTGTGAAGAGCAAAACTCTTTACGAACCTTAAATCACCCTACAAATTCCAGCTATTAACCATGCCTAACAGCAGGCTCGTGGTAAATGTTTCTTTGAATAAAATGAAGATGAAAGTGACAATAATCAGAATGACAAGCCCAGAAAAGAGACAAGAGAAGAGGAGTGGGTGGCAAGGGGTATGGAAGCTTACATACACTGCCAGATATGTCAGATGACAATGCTTGTTGGTTTTGCTTTAAAATTTTTCCCCTTTTTTACAAGGCAAAGTTCACAGCATTTAGTGGGGAGTAGAGAAGGTGGCATGTCTGGGAATAGCTCATTTGAAAACAAAAGATACGAAGAGAACAAGATAAAATTTGAAAAATAAATATTTGTTGAATGGAATAAAAATGGGGCTGGTGATATTCCTATTTCCTACCTTCATTCACTTCATTCAACAAGTATCTATTAATTGCCCAATACAAGCTAAGTACTGGATAGACAAAGACAAAAACTGAAAGATGAAAAAAAAACCCTTCCCTCAGAAATTAATATTCTACTGGGGGGAGGACAATATGAATACATACAGGTAAATGGAAATTATACACCAAGTAATTCCTAGTACTGGCCAGGATATGGCAAGATTTTTGTGTAGGACATGGCAACTGAGCTGAACCTCTTAGGGAGCATGGGATTCTATGAGGCAGAAGTGAGGGGACAGTAGAGGCATTGGGCAAGGACATCAAATTCAAATGGCAATGAATTCTAGAAAACCACAAATTAACATTGTTTATGTTGTATTGTATTTTTATGTATTTTGTTAAACATTTCCCAATTACATTTCAATCTGGTACCAGCAGCACTGGGGGGTGTTATGGGGAATATTGTCAGAGACGTGACCATGAATCTGACACTTCTAGCATGGGTCACAACCTATACAAAGGCATAGAGATTGGAGATGAACTATTTTGTATAAGAAATAAGTAGGCCAGTTTGAAAGGATGGATCATAAAGTATATGAAAGAAGTAATGTACAATAAACCTAGAAAGGTAGCCTGGTCCTGAATTACAAAGTCTCCAAAATACCAAACAGGGGAATTTGTATTTTAACTAAAGGCAATTGGGAGCCACTGGATCTTTGTGAAGGCAAGAGACAATTGGACAGACATGTACTTTAGGAATGTCAGTTTGGCAGTTGCGTGGAAGATGGATTACAGAGGGAAGAGTAAAGGATGGCTCACCAATCAGGAAGCCATTGCAGCATCCGAGTGAGAGGTGATGAAAGCCTAGAGCAACAACCTCATGAATGGATAGCAGGGAACAGATCCAAGAGGAGGAAAGGTCTTTGTAGGGGCCATAAAGTCAAACTTCCTTATTTTAAAACAAAAAAAACTGACACATAGACTGATTGAATGACTTGCTTAGAGTCACATGGATAGTGTCTGAGGAAGGGTTCAAACTCAGGGGGTCCTCACTCTAAGATCACCATTTGATCTTCTCCATCATCTGTGTCCTTGTCTAGGAATTCCCTGTATCAATGGAATCATAAAGATATCATCCCCATCCCTATAAAACAGTCACTGGAGAGGGAATGGGCAGGTGTGTTCACATCTTGAATCTCTTCTTATCTGTTTGGATATTTAACAAGTTTCTTGCCCTTTGTGTCCTTCAGTCTTGTGTCAACATGAAAGGGTTGGATTAGGTCAAAATGTTCTTAATGTAAGATCTGTGATGTTTTTTAAAAATCCTTTGATAATTGTGTTATTGATAATACAGTCATTGAGAAACATATATATTTATATTATATAACAGTGATACAACAGATAAGAGTGCCAGACCTGGAGTCAAGAAGACTCATCTTCCTGAGTTCAAATCTGACCTCAGACGCTTACTAGTTGTGTGACCCTGGGCAAGTCACTTAACCCTGTTTGCCTCAGTTTCCTCATCCATAAAATGAGCTGGAGAAGGAAATGGCAAACCCCTCCAATATCTTCATCAAGAAAACCAGCAACACAGCGTCATACATGACTGAAAAACTACCGAATAACAACAATATAACATTATTGAGAAATAATTTCAATCCTGTTTAGATAGTTTTTAATTTATTTCCTGCAATTAGAAACACTAATCTGAGACAAGGCCCACCGGGCTTCCCCAGACTGCCAAAGGGGTACATGACACCAAAAAGATGAAGAACCCCCGAATCAGATCACCCCTGAAGTGCCTGCTGACTTTCAGTCTTAAGGAAGGGGCCAGAGCCAGAACACAAGGCCATAGAACCATAGAACTTAGAGTGTTAAAGATCTTCTGGCCCAGCATCTTTGCTTTATAGATGGGGAAGCCGGGGTCCAAACAGGGAAAGCACTGTGCTAGCATCACATGGCCATTTCCCATGCTGCTCTGGGAGTCATCTGCATTGTCCGGTTGGCCTAGACTGCCACACGACTGCTCTTTTCTATTACCTCCGCTGTCTGGTATGAGAAAGTCCCTCACAATCCGCCTTGTTAGTCCTGAGTGTTCCACGGAACTTTTTGTGGTATTAAGGCTAGACTCATGACAATCGTGTAAACTGTGCTTTCAAATGGAGCTGCATTAATGGGTGCTGGGTAGCTATGGAATGACTTTCAGCAAAATCACAGCTTAACAGGGCTTTTTATATATATTAACAGGGATTTAATATAACCCCATAATCTCTTACAAGGGTTTGATGTCAAAATGTCAGTTTTTATTTAAATTACAATGATTTTTACATCCTTATAAACAGATTAGTTTGGAGTATATCAGATAATTTAAAAAAAAAAAGGAAAGGGGCACCAGACCTATTGTATTCTTCAGCCACTGGCCCCACCCATCATTAACAAAGAATGGGACTAATCAATTAAAAATGAGACCCTCTTAATTTTACTCTGCTATGATATTGGCTGTATTATGATCATAACAGTGTTCATCTAGACTCTACTCATCAACCATCAAACTTTTTCTCCCATGAATAAACTATCCCATTCCATCCTTCTATCAATCTGTCCAGGACGACAGAGGGAGGACAGAATTTGCTTCTACAAAATACTTTATGAAATTAAGAAGCTTATGCCCTAGTTTGGCACTTAAGTCATAAACGAGAGTTTTCTGAGTAGAGATCGCAAATAAATGTCATCTGTTTTCATCTGAGCCAGTGCCAAGAGTAGACAAAATAGGCAACCACCGAGGGTGCAAGATGCTGGAGGGCATTTTTAATATGACTTTTCTTTTTTAGAAATGCACATATTTTTAATGACAGAAAATTATGTTCTCCATGGCACAGAATGAATTGATTTGTGCCAAATCAAGCCACATGTGTTCCAGTGGAGGATAGTAACACAAGGGCGCCATTTTCAAATGTGGGAGAGACCAGTTTTTCCAATATCCTGTACTTCCTTCAAGGCTTTGTCCTGACTAATCCCAAAGCTCTCTGCTCCAACACACCCCTTCTTCCCCAGACCCAAATTTCACTGCCACCCAAATAGGACAGGAGACAATACCTTGGCCTTTTCTCTCCTTAATTGCCCCTAAGAGTCAAAAAATGGCAAGTTTAAGGTATGACTATAGTTTAGGAATACACAGATCCAGAATCACTTCTGATGTATAGAAAGGCATAGTCATTCTGAAAAACTGTAAACATAATCATTGCTTTCTAAGTAAGTTTAAAAAGATAAATACTCCCATAAACAAGAAAAAAGAGGAATATGAAATACCTGGATTTGTTTTAAGATCCTGGTGATTCTTTTTAATTGGATTGGAAAGGGTTACTTCATTATGCAGCAAATTAGAAAATTCATAATTTATCATTGCACCCAGTCGAAATGCCACCCAACTGAGTCGCACCCCTGCGAAAACCATCACGTAGTAACAAACTGTCAAAGCCTGCTGCAGCCGACGGGCAAAATTAATATGCAAATGTATGCAAGAAATTAAAAAGCAGAATTACCCAGGCAAATGAGGTAGCTATACTTGAATTGTTAGAATTATGAATAATTACTGCGAATTTTCTGCTCCTAATATAACTTGTTTTTTGATAAACAAAGACTTAATTATCGAGATGCGCTGGAGAATTTCCGTGGCGCTCATTAATCTTGCAAAAAAAACCAGTCCCTGGTGCCCAAACCGTAATGAAGAGCGCGTGCCCTGAATCTTCAGAAAGATCAGAGGCACCAGGGTGCCAGGGCTTGAGAAAAAAATGACAGTGCCAATGTCCTCTCCTGTACCCTGGAGTGTCATAACGTCTTCCACTAACTATCAAAGGGACTTATTTATGCCAGCAGCTGAGCTATAAGTCCAATTTACGATGCCTTAAGCAGTGGTGAAATGATGTGTTGATGTACTATGGAAATGCCATCTTGCAGTGGCTCGATTTGGTCCCAATGATACCAACATGATGAGGACCCTCTGCTCCTTTGCTAATGGATGCTGCATGACAGACCATAATACACCAGAGGGACAATCTTTTAGGACCAGTCTCAATGGTCCTCCATTAATCTTGGTTCTGCAGCGCTCTGGTGTCCATGGGAACAAAGGCATTATCATAAACACTGGTTTTAAATTTTCCCATTAGGGACAGCAATTCAAAGGAGAAATATGTGGAGAGATGGGAATAGTCCACTCTCGGTTTACATTTTTTTATGACCTGGATTCAAACCATAATGGGTGGTCGAGGGAATTTTCTCTTCTTCCAAATGATATGGGGGGGAGAGAGATAAAGAAGAGGGGAGAGGCAGAGAAGGACCAGCTAAGTGTGCAGTGTGGTGCCAACTGTTCCTGGACTCTTTTTACAGCTAGGAAATCACCTTGGCCCTAGTGGGCTGAGATAATTTACCATGAGAGAGCAGAGGGAAAATAACCCCAGGTACTCTCAGCATACACTAAATTGAACCTGCTGTGAGCTCATTATTACTTAAAAACTGGCATCTAAGTGGAAATGACTGAGCCCCTGTCATTATCCCTATTACCACCATGATAAACCCAAGCCAATGATAAGGCAGAATTATTCAGCATCCATTCTGGATTAGGGCAACTACTCCAGGAACTCAAGGCAGCCTATATTTTTAAATACATCCCTTCTGAATCCAAGTCCCCAAATATCCTCATGCCTTGACAGAACCATTTCACTGTGTAGGCAAATCATCACCTTTTACACCAGGGCATCTGTCATTTTTACACTGGATGGGGCTTTCTTTCTCTCTTGCTCACTCATTTTCTCTCCCCTTTTTAGCCCCCCAACTTCCCCACCTCTTCTCACCACTTAAAACCCTAAAGCCTGCAGCACCCTACCTTGGAAGTTGTGATCACCTCTCTGATGCTGAACGCATCCAAAGAGAAAAGCCTTCTACAAATCTGATCAAAATGATATATTTCCAACATCATTCATCTCTCAATTTTATTTTTATGCAGAACTCAAAGCAGCTCATTTCATGTTCTCTCACCTTCTCTGAGATTAATTCTCACTCCAAGCCTGTGATAGTATTGTGGGGGTAAGGAGATATCCAAGGAAAATGAGGAATAGGATGCCCCTCAGCACCTCCATCTTCAGAATCTCATATAGATTCCCATGGGGAATTCCCCAAGATTTGCACCCTCCCTATCCAACAACACTGCCTTTCCCCCATCGTGTACCATATAGCAACACACATGCATGCATACACAGACACACATACACACATTCTCCTCTTTCCGTGTACTTCATGTGTTCTTCCCTCTATTGGTCAATCAATAAGTTTTAAAAAAAAGTCTCTACCAAATGCAGTTTAAACTCCTGGTCTTAGCATTTAAGGTCCCATGATAAGCTGGTTCCACCCAGGAACAGAACACACACCAATGCCAGATGTGTTTCCATAGTCAAAAATCATAAACAGCCTGGCTGCCAAATGAAGCATTAACCACCCACCCAGAACAAAGGATTCTCGATGGATCCCTTTCATGAGAGAATTGAGCTAGATGGTTCTTTTCACATCCTTTCCACCCCTCCCATCATCGACCCTTTGAAAAAAAAAAGTCACTCTTTGCTCCCCTCATCCCCATTATCAAAGTGGAGAAATCAGGTAACAGAGGGAGGGGCATGTTTTCAGAAATGTATCCATGATCCATTTGGATAAGGAGGCATAGAAAGAATTCACCATAGACAGCTCTAAGGATTACCAGACTCAACATCTTCTAAATAAGAGTTCGATGAGGAGGGAAGAAGGCACAGGAGCCCAAGGCAAGGAAACACAGACCTGTCAGAAGTCCTCAACAAGGCAATCTCTACTTTGTCTTTATTTTATGAGGTGCCTTTTCCCCAAACTTCTTTATTATACAGGCAAATTGGGTACGAAGCAGGATCTAGTTACCAGAGAAAACTCCATGAGTGTTTCTCAGGCCTCTTAATAACCTGCTGTCACCTGCTCAGCTGTGTTACCATTGGGAACATATTTCTTAACTAGGTTTTGAAACTAGGAAGCCCCACGCACCAATGCCATCTCCAACAATGGAGGACATTGGAGTCTTTTCCTCTGCAAAATGACCAGAGTATCTACCTAAATAGTTAGTGATGATCAAAGAAGAAAAAGCAAACAAATAGCCCTGAACTCTCTGAGATAGGTGTGAAAGCTGAGTGGAAACACAACCCTCAGAAAACAAAAGGCAGAGTCTTCTTTCCTGGATGTGAGAGATTTTTGTGGCTCAGAGACAAATTTACACTCCAAATCAAGGGTGATAGGGTTCCTCTCACACAACACTCCTGCTCATGACTCTGCATTGTCTCTGGCTATGCCCTAGCCATGACATTCCCTCCTCATCTCTGTCTTCTCAGATTCCCTTCAGGGGCCAGCCAAAATCCCACCTTCTCCAAAAAGCCTTTGATAATTCCCTTACTGCTAGTGCTTTCTCTATTCTATCACCTCCAATTTCTCATGTATGTGTCTTATTTGTATGTAATGGTTTATGTGTTATCTCTTCCCATTAGATTGTGAGGTCCTTGGGGCTAGGGACTGATTTTTGGTTTGGTTTTGTCATTTTGGTATCCTGAGTGCTTGGCACAGTCCCTGGCACATTGTAAGAACTTAAGAAATGCTTGTTGACATGACTTGGCAGATTTGAGATGAAAATTTTTCTCATAAAATTGCAGAATATTGTGGTCATCCACATGACAGTGGCTAGAGCACTGGAGTTGGAGCCTGGGAGATAAAGGTGTGAATCTAGTCGTAGGCTTTTAACCAATAAACAACCTCATCTATAAAATGAAAAGCTTGGACTTGATGACCTTTCACTATCCTTTTCATCTCTAAATCTATGAATTTGTGTTCTTAAGGAATCACCTTTACATTTCTGACAAATGATCATCCAGGTCTTCTAAAAGACATGATACATAAATATAATTCAATATTATTGGACTTTAGTTGCCAAACAAAGCCGTGCGTATTTGATCCAGGAGGGGCAGGCACCTCATTTTATTGCACTTCACTTTATTGTACTTACAAACATTGTCGGAAGTTTTGTGAAAATCTAGTGGTGCCATTTTCCCAACAGCATGTGCTCACATTGTGTCTCTATGCCACATTCTGGTCATTCTTACATTTCAAACTTGTTCATGATTATTATATCTGTTATGGTGATCTGTGATCAGTGATATCTGATGTTACTATTTTAATTGTTTTGGGACACCATGAACTACCTCCTCATAATATCATGCACTTAATTGCCAAATGTTGCATGTGCTCAGACTGCTCCATGGACCAGTCATTCCTTCATCTCTCTCCCTCTCTTCAGCCTTCCCTATTCTCTGAGACACAACAATATTGAAATCAGACCGTCAATAACCCTAAAATGGCTTCTAAGTATTCAAGTAAAATGAAGAGTCAATCAATGTGGCAAACTTCATTGTCATCTTATTTTAAGAAATTATTTATTTTATTATTATTATTAACTTATTATTAATTCTTATTTTAAGAAATTACCACAACCACCCCAACCTTCAACAACATCCACCCTAATCAGTTGGCAGCAATCAACATTGAGGCAAGACCCTCCACCAACAAAAAGACTATAATTTGTTGATGGGTCAGATTATGGTTAGCATTTTTTAGCAACAAAGCATTTTAATTAAGATACGTGTATTTTTTAGACATACTGCTATTGCACGCTTAATAGATTGTAGTATAGGATAAACATGATTTTTGTATGTATCAGGAAACCAAAAAATTCATATGACTTGCTTTATTGCTACATATGCCTTGTTGAGGTACATTCTCTGAGATGTCCTGAAATGGGGAGCCACTGGATTTTATTGAGTAGTTGAAGAAAAATAGTCAGATCTGCACCTGAAGAAAATCACTTTAACTAGACATTGAGACACAAAGACAAAAATCCAAGTCTTACGTTCTACATAAAGAGACAATACATACACATGTGAATATAGAAATATATACAAAACAAATAAAAGGTGACTGGGATGGCGAAGGTAGGTATTAGTAACCAAAGGAACCAGAAAAGGTGTCAGGTAGAAAGGAGCATTCAAATTAAGCTTTGAAGAAAACAGAGGATTTTAGAGGCACAGGCAAGAAGGGAGTGCAATCCACAAATGGGAACAGCCTCTGTGGAACTCCAGAGAGAACAGGTGGAGAACTGAGATCCAAAGAGGTTAATGAATTTAGGTCACACCAGTCCAGTCAGGGGCAGAGTTGAGTTTGAAGCCTGAGTTCTATGAAGCCCATTTTGGCTCTTTCTACAATATCCTCCATTAGTGCCACTAGGCAGCATGCTAAAGAGGACATGGTCATAAGATCCCAGAATCATAAATATAGGTCTAGAAAAAGGCTTAGAGGACATCAGGTCCAACCCCCTCGTTTTATAGATGAGGAAACTGGGGCCCTGAAAGGTTGACTGACTTGCCTAGAGTCACATAGTTAGTAAGTGAATCCTGAATACTAATGTCTATCCTGAAACATTATTCTAATCAAGGTCTTCCTGATTCCAAATTCATGGTTCTATCCACTACTATGCTGCCTCCACATCACAGATTAATAAATATTAATAACTT
The DNA here is from genome assembly GCA_028646575.1 of Pseudocheirus occidentalis. Taxonomy (NCBI): domain Eukaryota; kingdom Metazoa; phylum Chordata; class Mammalia; order Diprotodontia; family Pseudocheiridae; genus Pseudocheirus; species Pseudocheirus occidentalis. The sequence continues at coordinate 799,201 of CM053595.1, read as the reverse complement.
AAATACTTATAACAATTAAAAACTCCCATTTTACATGAACCAGTTAGATTTACTTAGATTGTAGGGCGAGCTGGATTTTAATCCTAGTTCAGCTAATTATTATTTGTTTAATATCCTATATACCCTATCCTACCCAATCATGTCCCCTGTAGAGAACCAAAATGGTGGAGTAAAATCAGAGACTCACCTGAGCTCTCTCAAATCCCCCCCCCAAATGAATTTCTAAAACGCCTCAAAACAAATTATAAAGTGAGAGAACCAAAAAAAAGGATGAGGTGAAACAAGTTTCCATCCCAAGACCACTTAGAAGGTCATCAGGAAAAGTCTGTCTCTCTGGGGTGAGAGTGGAGCACAGTCCAGTGTGGGCTACACAGCAGCCAGCAGTAGCTTTGGAGGTGACTGAATTGGCAGCAGCCACTTCAGACCTCTCAGCCCACAGAAAATAAGTGAGTCCAGTCAGAAGGAGATGATAGGAGACCCCTGCTGGCACTGGGTGCAGGACTCTGTGGCAATGCCCATAAATAGTTCTTGGTTGTAGTCCTGTGATGATAAGGAGCACTAGCACACTAGAGTATGCAGACCAAGGGGAGCAGGGACTCCTACAGTCCAGGGAAGAAAAGAATGCTTGTGCTCACTCACAGATGAGAGCAGAGGCCAGTAGAGCAGCAATCACACCTCTCCTTAGGTCACACCACCTTGGAAAAACTAAAAGCTTACTGACAACCTCCTTCCCACCCCAGAACTAGCTCTGAAAATAGCATCACAAAAAACCTGAAGCTTGAGACAGTGCCCCCTCCACCCTGAGAGCAGATCCCAACTTTAAGATAAAGTTCAAAGTCCAGTAATTAGCTGGAAAAATGAGCAAGCAAACAAACAAAAAGAACCTGACCATAGAAAAGTACTATGATGACAGGGAAGGTGGAAACACAAGCTCAGAAGACAACAAAGTCAAAACAGCTACATTCAAAGCCTCAAAGAAAAATGTGAACTGGTCTCAGGTGCAAAAAAATACCAATAATACCAATAATAATAATAAAGAATTCTTGGAAGGGCTCAAAAGGTATAAAAAGAAGACTTAGTAATCACATGTATTTAAGAGGTAATGATGGGTCATCTCTTGTGTCTCCCTCTTCACTTGCTGACAAAATTTCATCACCATTTCCAAGGACAACCCAACTTTCATCTGCCATATCTGCTCTCAATATTTCAGTTGTTTGCTTACCAAGCAATTGTGAACAGAAGGCAAGTAATTCTGAGAAGCACATTGATTAGAATATAAGTGAGTTTTTAAATGCAGAGACGTGAGGAATTGAGGATGTTCAAAATAAATCTTCTCTAGAATATGGTGGGAACATTCCAAAGCATCTTAAAAGTGATGTGTTATATCTAGCTGGAGATATGGTTCCCAGCAATAATGTCATAGACACTGTGACAATGATAACTACTTTGCATCAGGACCCAATCTAACATTACTGCTAGATCTAGAAGAAGAGAAGACGGGGGGGAATGGGAAAAAGAAATGGGGCGAGGGGCAGGGGGAACAGCAAAGAGAAAGATTGGGAACTTTTGAAAGGGCACAAAGAGAACTACAAAAACTTGATCAGGAAATTAGATTATTTCAAGAATCATTGAAAACTGAAGTAGAAAAAGATATTAAAAAGTTAGAAATCATCAACAAAAAAATTGGCCAGCCCTCTAGAGAAATATATGAAAATCATCCAACAAAATAAAAATCAGGAATCATTAAATAAGAGATCAAAAAATAGAGGTTGTAGAAGAAGTATCAATAGAAGAATCTGTGTTGTCTAATGATAAAGCTAACAGTTTGTCAGCTTCAGAAGAACTAGATGACTTCTGATGAGAGGTTTACTTCCCAAGCTCAAATTCAAAATAATGTGATGTATCCAATTGAGGCCCAGGTTTTCACTTTGTAAGAAAGAATACTAAATAAAATTTTCAATTGAAAGTCTTTTGTTAATGTATTTTAAAAGAGAGGTAAAGGGAAAAAAATTTCGATAAGAAATGAAAGATCAAAGAAAATCATGAAAAAAGTCAATAGCTTAGTAAAAAGAGGCACAAAAAATACTGAAGAAAATAGCACATTAAAAAACAGAATAGTAAAAATGGTAAAAGAGGAACACAAAGCCACTGAAGAGACGAACTCCTTGAAAAGCAGAATTGGCCAAATGGAAAAAGAGATGCAAAAGCTCACTGGAGAATATAATTCCTTAAAAATTAGAATTTAGTGAATGAAAGTTAATAACTACATGAGATATCAAGAATAAATAAAACAATATCAAAAGAATTAAAAAATAGAAGAAATATGAAATATTTCATTGGAAAAACAGCTAACCTGGAAAATAAACTAAGGGGAGATCATTTAAGTATTATTGTACTTCCTGAAAGTCTAGATATCATATTTCAAGAAATTATCAAGGAAAACTGCCCTGATATCCAAAAACCAAAGGGTAAAACAGTAATTGAAAGAATCTACCAACGATTTCCTGAAAGAGATACCAAAATGAATACTCCCAGGAATATTATAGATAAATTCCAGAGTCCCCAAATCAAGTAGAAAATATTGTAAGCAGCCAGAAAGAAACAATTTAAATATTGTGGATCGACAGACAGGATAATACAATATTTATCCAATTCCATGTTAAAAATCAGAGGGTTTGGAATATGATATTCCAGAGGACAAAAAGCTAGGATTATAACCAAGAATCAAAGAATCACCTACCCAGCACAACTAAGTATATTCATTCAGGGGAGAAAACAGACATTTAATGAAATGGAAGACTTTCAAGCATTCCTGATGAAAAGACCAGGGCTGAATAGAAAAACTGATTTTCAAATAAAAGAATCAAGAGAAGCATAAAAATGTAAACAGAAAAGAGAAATCAAAAGAGACTCAATAAGGTTAAACTATTTACATTCTTACATTGGAAGAAGATACTTGTAACTCCTCAGACTTTTATCAATACTAGGGCAGTTACACAGAATATACATCCATAGAAGGCATGGGTGTGAGTTGAATAGGAAAGGATGATGTTTAAAAAATAAAATGAAGGGGTAAGAAAGAGGAAACCATGGAAGATGGGGGAAGAGAGAGGTAGAATGGGGTAAATTATCTCACATAAAAGAGGTTTTTGTGAAAGGGCCTTTACAATGGAGGGGAAGATAGCTGTGGTGGGGCTGAGGGCTGGTAGGCAATGCTTGAATTTTATTCTCATAGAAATTGGCTCCAAGAGGGAGATACATACAAACTTAGTTGGGTTTAAAAATCTATCTTACATACAAGGAAATAAGAAGGGAGGGGGATAAGAGAAGGAAGGGAGTAATAGAAGAGGGGGTGGATTAGAGGAGGCAATAGTGAGAAGCAAAACAATTTTGAGGAGGAATGGAGTAAAAGGAGAGAAAAAGAAGGATAAATGGGAAGAAGAGGGTGGAGAAAAATACACAGTAACCATAACTGATAAAAGATCTAATTTCTCAAATATATAGAGAACTGAGTCAAGTTAAAAAAATACAAGTCATTCACCAGTTGATAAATGGTCAGAGGATATGTGTACATGCTGCTTTCAGATGAAGAAATCAAAGCTTTCTATAGTCACATGAAAAAATGCTCTGAATCATTATTGATTAGAGAGGTGCAAATTAAAACAATTTTGAGGTGCCCCCTCAGATTGGCTATCAGATTGGCTAAATGACAGAAAAGAAAAATGACAAATATTGGAAGAAATATGGGAAAATTAAGACACTAAAACATTACTGGTGGAATTTTGAACTGATTCAACCATTCTGGAGAGCAATTAGGAACAATACTTAAAGGGCTATAAAACTGTGCATATCCTTTGACCCAGGAATACCACTTCTAGGTCTATATCCAAAAAGAGTGGGTGGGGGAGGGGGTAGAGGAACGATATGTACAAAATGTTATAGAAGCTCTTTTTGTGGTGGCAAAGAACTGAAAATTAAGGGGATGCCCATCAATTGAGGAATGGCTAAAGAAATTGTGGGTATATGATTGTGATGTAAAACTATTATACTATAAGAAATGACAAGCAAGATGATCTCATGAAAACCTGGAAAAACTTACATGAATTGATGTGAAATGAAGTGATCAGAACCAGAAAAACAGTAACAGCAATAATGTATGATGATCAACTGTGAATGACATAGCTATTCTCAGCAATACAATCATCCAAGATCACTCTGAAGGACTTATGAAAAATGCTGTCCCTCTCCAGAGAATATCTAGATGAAGATCAAAGAATACTTTTAAATTTTTCTTTCTTTTCCTTGGGCTTTTTTTGGGTGGGAGAGAGAGGTTAGTTATGTTTTCTTTCACAACATGACTGCTACTGAAATGTTTTGCATGCCTGCACGTGTATAACCTGTAGCAAGTTGCTTGTCTTCTTAATGGGGGAGGAAGAAGGGAAAGGGAGAAAGGGAGAAAATTTGGAACTTAATTTTTTTAAATGAATGCTAAAAATTATTCTTACATGTAATTGGAAAAAAATTAAGTATTTTTAAAAAGAAATCTTAAGTTATTCAGAATCTAATACTGTCCATCCATACTTTCCAGGTTGTACTTTTTCGCCAACACTGAAAGAGGTCACTACATTTCTAGTTGTCAATGTACACTCCAGACATGCATCAGTAAACATACATATAGCCAATTTTTTGACATTTTAAATTTTTCCCAATTTTAGCTCACTTAAATTCTTATAAAACCCCCTTTAAAATTAAAGAATTCTATTCAGAGACAATTCATTACAATGGAAACAAATATGTACTAGTATCCCAAAGAATTGGGCTTAGCTCATGGCTTTGCTACTTAGTTATATGCTCTTGTACAATTCATTTAACCATTATGATCCTTGGTCTTGTCATCTGCAAAATGAAGATAAAATAGTTACTAAATGTCTGAGGGAAGATTTGAATTCAGATCTTCCTGATTTCAAGTACAGCTCAATATGGATTGCACCATCTAGATACTACTTTACAGTAAAAACTGAGGCACAGAATAGTTAAGCAGCTAACTTAGGGAAGTATCTGTCTGAGGCAGGATTGGAATTGAGGTCTTCTGGATTCCATCTGAATGATTCTCAGTTTTCTTCTACAGAATCATAGCAGGGAGAGAACTTAGAACAATATCTGAATTTGAAAATACTTTAGAGATTATCTAGTCCATTCCTTCATTATAGAAAGCACTGAGGACCATAGAGAAAAAATGAGTTGCTTAAGGTCGTAAGAGGTAAGTGGGAAGGAGCTGGGACTTAAAACTGGGTTCTTCCAGCTCCAAGTCCAGTTTTTCTTCCATTTACACCATCATGCACTGTCCCACCACCCCCCAATTCTCACCTTCTTCAGGTTCTGTCCCTCAGCTATTCCTACATGGCTAGTTTCCTCTGAGACTCTCAGGAGTCAATTGTGAAGGGCTATTTTCTTCAGAATTCCCAGTTCTTTGTGAAAAAAAAAGACTAAGATTTTACTATACCAATCTGATATCATGTCAGTGTATCTGAGCTGAAAAGCTAATGGTGGGGTAGTTATGGTCACCAGAAGATTAACAAAAGACAGTCAAAGCAGAAACCAACCAGATGAGATATCACTAAATTGATCAGTGAAAAAAAAAAACTTCCTTTATGAGAAAACCACTTGGAAACAATGTTAGCATATGATTTTAGTAAACAGATAGATATTTTACAGTATAATAAAATGTATATATAGGTGTGCACGTATATATATGTACACACACAGATGTATGCATATGCATACATTCATAGATGATAGTGTACAGCATACATGAATGGATGTATATCAATTATCTATGCTAATATAATAAATTATCTATGATAGACAGATGGACAGATAGATAGACAGATAGATAGACAGATAGATGATAGATTGAGAGATGGAGAGATAGACTGATAGATAGATAGATAGATAGATAGATAGATAGATAGATAGATAGACAGGTAGAAGAGAGAGAGAGAGATGGATGGATGGATGGATGGATGGATGATAGTTTACAGTGTTTACAGTTGTAGTCAATCATATTTACTATAGATAGAACAATTAAAGCTATATATGTTGTAAACTATCACCTATGACTAAAATATATCTAGTAAACTATTTCCTATAGATGATTGATTATAGCATATATATGTATATAGATGTATGCAGATGTACATATATATGATGGAACTTTTCACCTATTTATAAAGTATATATGTATAATTGTGTCTAAATATGCTGTAATCGATTGTAGCAGAGAGTGCTTTCTCCCTATTCCTCCATCCTATCATCAAAAGAATCCTGTGAAGCCAACAGTGCTTTGTTATTATCTCCATTTTCCACATGAGGAATGAATGGCAAGTGACAAGAATAAGCCGGTCTGCCTGGATCCTTACTCCCACCCCCTCACCAAGTTATAAAAACAAATGTGGAGGAGAACTGTCAATGTATTAAGAACTGAACTATAAGAAGCTTTATATAACTATTCAGGAAGTAGATATTACCCTCCTCGAAGTTTCTGTTTCTCCCCCTACTGGTCTTCATTCAAACAATCTACACATTCCCCCACCATTTAGATTTTGTATTGATAGATGGAGTCCTAGATTGCATTCCTAGATTCTTTTCCCATGATAATTCCTTCTTAATCTACAAACTACTCCACAGGTCCTTTAATCTTAAGAGGCAATTAGTTGGCACAGCAGATAGAGTGCTGGACCTAGAATCAGAAAAACCTGAATTCAACCTCCAACAATTCAGTCCTCCAACACTTACTAACTGTACGACTCCGGACAAGCCACTTGATTTCTGCCTGCCTCAGCTTCATCATTGGTTAAATGAGGATAATAATAGCATCTCTCTTCCAGAATTGTTGGGTGGATCAATGGAGAAAGTATTTGTAAAGCGCTTTGCAAACCTTAAAGGACAATGTATAATTCTTGCTATGACTGGTAGTGTCTTGTCTATTCCTTCTGAATGAGGGATACCCCCATTAGAGCCCTATGGCACCATCTAGTAATGGGATTATTGGTTCACCTCAGTTCTTACCCTGTATTATTCTGTATACTTGAATCGCGAGAAAGCCAAATGGAAGCTATTATTAAATGCTGAATAATAATGGCACCTACCTCCAAGACTTGTTGTGAAGACAACATGAGATGACTTACATAAAGTGCTCTGCCAGCCTCTATAGAAGCACTATTTAAATGAGAATTACTATTATTATTATTATTATTATTATTGTCTGTCATTCATTTGAATCTCCTCTATAGGAAAAGCATCATACCTATTAGGTAGCTCCTAGTGAGTGGTTCACCCTCGCTTTTCCCTCCCTGTGACATCCCCCCACCCTCCAGCCTCTAACCACAGGGCAGAATTCCCCTCTGCTTCTTCAAATTCTTTTTCTTCATTGTTTTTGACCTTGAAGTCCTACTCAGATTTATTCAAGGAAGACTTCATTCTACCTGATCACCAGGCAACTTCATTACTGCCAAGAAGCTCTGACAAAAGGTTTATGGGAAAACAGGCTGAAGTTATTAATGAAAAATGGGGTTTATGTATTTCCATCATCCGTGCTATGCCTGTTTTCCACTACCATAACAACTCAGGTCTGTCGTAATGAGAAGGGTGACTTCCAGTACTTTCAAGCACTACATCCGGGCAAAGCAGAGTAAGGGAACAGCAGCCAGCACCTGGGAAAATGCAAACTTATTAATAACCCTAACTCACTTTTCTCTAATGCTGTAAGGTTTACAACAGGCTGTTGTGAGGAAATCACTATATCCTGCTGCCTCTTACCACTGGTGTCTGCTCAGATATGGCCCTTTTCTTCAGCTTTACTTTAGAGACTGTGAAGAAGAAGAGTTTGCAATTAGAGCTACAATTGGCAAGCAAAGCAGTGTCAATTTTCCCTTGATCACTGAATTCCAGTCCAGAGAGTCAGATTCAAGAAATGTTTTGAAGTGATTAGGAAGGACACGTCAACTCATTTCACTGAAAGGGCACGAAGCTCAGATAATCCTTTGCACTTTCCCAGATATTTATCATGCTCTAAATTGTATTACTGGTATCTGTGCATACACCCTTATCTCTTCATCTATTCTAGACCATAAACTTGTTGACAGAAAAGATGGTTTCTTATTCATCTTCATATTGCCTCTAGCGCTGAGCACAGAGCCTTATGCATAGTAATAATAACTCATTTCTATCATTCTGGAGAGGGTGAGTAAACTCAAAAAAGCATTTTACATAAGATTTAGAGCTGAAAATAAAAAAAATATCCTTAGAGGACATCAGACAGGTAGAACATAGTGGAGTCCAAATTCAAACCCAAGACCTCTGACTTCAAATTCAGTACTCTCTCTACCACACTACTCCATCTTTATAAATTATGTCATTTGATCTAAGTTTTTTATATCTGGGCAGCTAGGTGGGCACAGCAGATAGAGTACCAGACCTGGAATCAGAAAGACCTGAATTCAAATTCCATCTCAGGCACATACTAGCTGTGTGACCCTGGGCAAGTCACTTAACCCTGTCTGCCTCAGTTTCCTCATCAGTAAAATGAGTTGGAGAAGGAAACAGCAAACTAGTATCTTTGCCAAGAAAACCCTAAATGGGGTCATGAAGAGGGGAATATAACTAAAATGACTCAACAACAACAAAATCTTTATCCCAGAAGGTCATCAAGTGAAGAATGAATGACTTTATCAGAGGGGATTCATGTTTTGAAGAAAGATTGAACTAAATGTCCTCTGAGTTCCCTTTCGGCCCTAGGAATCTGGTACTCAAATGATCCTCACAATAACCCTGTGAGGAAGGTAGTTTCAGAGTTATTCTACCCATTTTTCATGTAAGGACACTAAGGTTCAGAGAGGCAAAATGTCTTGCCAAGGCACGTTCAGCAGCTCCTAATAAATGTTTGTTGAATGAATTACATAACATCATCTTTCCCCTGGTGATTAATTTGATGTGATTGGAAAGAATGACTCTAGAGCAAGGGTCGCTACAGACTTTCAGTTTGCCAGGAGGCACTTTCTTCTGAGATGAAGTGGTCTTTAGTAACGGCATTGCAAAAGAAGTTGTCCTATCTTTCTGGACCTAGCCACATTCAGCGTGCACATGACGAGTACACAAAGCATTTGGAATGGAAGGGGGAAGGGGAGTAGGGAGGGGAAGTCACCCATTCAACAGCACCTTTTGTACTGTCACAGCCCAGCTTTATGTAAGGAACAGCATTGTTCCATTTGTAGAAATCAAATACAATATGTTTTCTTTAACCCTTATGTTCCATTCTGTTTTTACATCGTAGATGGTGTTACCTTGTCAAATGAACACACTGATCCAGATTGACGGTCACCCTCCCCCTTCATTATTTAACATTATTAGTTTTTGTTATATTTTTTATTCAAATCAGTAATTACTCTTTATTTTTGCTTTTCTTTTTTCATTCCCCGAGCTTTGCATTTCGTCATTCTTTCTCCTAAATGTGTGAAATGGCTTTAACGTTCCCCATAATCATACTTAATATTCTACAAATTAATGGCTGTTCTTTCACAATTAGTCTTTTTTGGCACCTTTTATGGCTGCTAATAGGCACATGTATGTAATACACAGGGTGCACTGGTGGGATTTAAGATGCAACGCCATAAAAAGTAGAACATAAGAAAGAAAATAGTCATTGACAGCAAAACATTGTCTGTTGAAGGCAGAATGGTGCTGGAGAGAGCACCAGACTGGCAGTAAAGTCAGAATTCCTCAGCATTCTAGTCCTGGCGAGATACAATGACCTTGGGCAAATCACTCTATTCCTTTGGTTTTCAGTTTCCTCTTCTATGAAATAAGGGGATCGGACTAAATATCGTGTACAGTTCCCTCTAGTTCTGACTTTGTGTGTTCTATGCTTCTAGCTTCCTCTCTTCTCTACCATCCTTTGTTCTCCAGTCCCTTCAGTCTCTGGCATTTGGCATTCTGTGATCCTGTTTTGATGCTCAGTGACAGATGAGAGCATGCAATATCTCCAGGATGGAGTATTTACAAAACTGCTTTAAAAGAATTTCATGTCATTAATCATAAGTTCTTAATAATAAGTCTTCTCTCATTTGTTCTAATCTAGCTAAATGGCCTTGTAAATATTTTCAGTAGCTTTCTTTGTAAATGCAAGTTGGAAAATCACAGTCTTCTCATCCAATTTCCAACTCAAACACTGTATTATAGATTTTTTCCTCCTCTAACTCTGCCTTGGTCCACTAAATATTCTAGGCATAGAGGAATCTTCATTTGATTCATTCTAATAATTTTTTAGTCAATATAACTTTTTAGACTCTATTGGTATTACAAATTAAATATTATTTATGACTTCAATTTGCATCCTGTTTGGATTATACATGCAGAAACGGACTTGGCTATCATCATTATTACATTGTTTTATACCACTCCTAGAATTAAACTCCATTCTTGTCTTTAAATAGTTTATTGTCCTTGTCTCTCTTGTTCTGCATTGTACAGGGCATGTTTAATTTTGGGAGCCAAGTGCATATGGCTGACTTGGCTATTGTCCATTATATTTATCACTGTTGCCCAAAAATGAGCACTTTATTATTACTTTTTTCATCTTTTCAATTAACAGATGTGTGTTCACATTCCCATCGTTTCCAAACTATACAAGGGCCGCCAAAGAGGACTCAGGGGTCACCCACAAAATAAAGACCAAACTCCTGATCCTGACATGAGAGAACTTCCACAACCTGGCACTACCCTCCTTTTGCATCCTTATCTCAAAACTGCTTCCCCACCACAAACTCTTTCCTTTAGTCAAATTGGAATATTCACTATCTTCTACACATATACACACACCCCATAAATTAGCCACATTTTTCTTCTTCTGTGCCTTTACTTCCCTAATTTGCTATGCCAGCACACTAGTGGTATACTGGTAAATGTTTAATAACCATCTTTCAAGGGGGAAAAACACTTTTAAATTAAAGCTACATAATGAACATTTTCTCCACAGTTTTCTTAAGTCTAGATAATCAACAAAAGAGTAAATCAATCCCAGATTTGTAGACTTTGCTAATTTCCAAGGCATAAATGCTCACTCTTAAAATTTAACAATCGGCTGCTTTGAGTTGGTGTGAACTGGCTCCGGCACACCTCTGCCACTATTTCTGTCTTCTTCAACTCAACTCATCCTTCCAGGCACAACTCTAACGCTATCTCCTTCATTAAAACTTCACTGACTCCTCATTCTAGATGGAAAGGATCTCTGCTCCCTCAGTTTTCACTCAGCATTGTGCTTGCACACCTCTTATATACTTCTAATGTTATGGTCTATATTCTAATTATTTGAGTGTATCATCCAGTTTCTCCCATAC